>JACEIK010006668.1:39845-50070 GCA_018107945.1 Datura stramonium | reverse complement strand
CGATAACATATATCAGCAATCATATTAAAAATTTTATATTAAAAATAATTAAGACAGATAAATTAATACGGATAAAAGTAATAATTAGAGAATCAAAAAGTGCAGTTACAGTTTTAAAAGAAAGTTCTCTGGAATTTTGTAGAAGCATCTTATTGTTCCGATCAACAAAGAAAAAATAACCGAAGAACAATCCAGACTAGCCTCGAATTGGATAAAAGTTTCTGTGGAATATTGTAGAGTACTCTGAAGAACAATCCAGATTACCCTCGAATTAGATAACTTTCTCCGTTCATCATCGCCTATAAATAATCATTGCAGCTTTTCTCTTGTTCATCATCAGCAACTCTAACACTACAATTGAAAGCAAAACAAATTCAAGCTTTATAGCAAATTCTCTGTTTCTGATTTCTTCAGCCAACGAAGTTTGCAACTTGAGCTAAAAAAAATGTCACTGATTCCAAGCTTCTTCGGTGGTCGCCGGAGCAACATCTTCGATCCATTTTCCCTCGATGTATGGGATCCATTCGAGGGGTTCCCAGTTTCAAGCTTAATCGCTAACGCCCCGTCCTCTGCTCGTGAAACCTCTGCTTTCGCGAATGCGAGAATCGATTGGAAAGAAACCCCAGAAGCCCACGTCTTCAAAGTGGACGTACCGGGGATTAAGAAAGAGGAAGTGAAAGTTGAAGTTGAAGAAGGAAGGATTTTGCAGATTAGCGGTGAGAGGAGCAGAGAGCAAGAGGAGAAGAACGATCAGTGGCACCGTATGGAAAGGAGCAGCGGCAAGTTTAGCCGGAGATTCAGGCTGCCGGAGAATGTGAAAATGGAGGAAATTAAGGCGGCGATGGAGAATGGAGTGCTCACTGTGACTGTTCCGAAAGAAGAAGAGAAGCAGCCTGAGGTGAAAGCCATTGACATCTCTGGTTAAAACAATTGAGTTTAAATATTATGGAGTGTTCTTAGTAGTGACTACCTAAGTGTTTGTTGAAAGTCCTAGTCCAATAATGTATGTATGATTTCTGGTTAATATCTTTTAATCTGAATTTTACATGTCTGTATAATTGTGTTCTACCTCCCAGTTTGTAATGTTCATGTGAGTTTTGAGTTTTCGTTGTCATTTAGTAGTAAGATTTTATATGTTCTTGGGCCATTACAGAAACATAGATAGGGTCGATAAAACGGCGGAACGAAAAATGAAATTATACGATAGTTTTTTTAGACGTTCATTTGCGTCACATACACAAGTGCTTTCTGAATCGTGCAATAAGGTCACCCATAACACGGCTCTTCCACTTGAATTATTTTGGCTCCAGGCCATGCTATTCAATAATATTGAAAAGGTAACAACTAGTATGGAAAGCTGGTTGCTTTTGGAAGTCCTCTTCCGGTAACCAAAGCGTATCGTTCACGCAATCACTTTGGTATTTTGTTTATATGGTATTTTGTTTATAATTTTTTTAAGCTTTAAGCTTATGCAATAGAAGGGGGCTTGTGCTTGAATTGAAGTAGCGCCTTTGGAATATGAGTTTTTTAAGTTATCTAATAAAAAGAGGGTTTATGTTTGAATTGTAGTAGCGTTTTTGGAATATGAGTACAGCTTCTAAATGGCGCGTTCGTGGAGGCAAATCGAAGGAAGGTTGGGTGCTTGTGGGGCGCGGTCATCCGGCCTCGAATAGGAGGGCAACTTTTAAAAGAGACTGCTTTCAAATTCACTTGTCAGTTCTGCTTGTCTCAGCAGCCAGGATTGGTCCTCCGGGCAGCAATCTAAGTCGACGAATAGGAGGGGGCAACTTTAAAAGAGACTGCTTTCAAATTCACTTGTCAGTTCTGCTTGTCTCAGCAGTCAGGTTTGGTCCTCCGGGCAGCAATCTAAGTCGAAGTTTACAAGCTGCTTTGATAGAAGCAGGTTAAGAAAGATAGCTGAAAGTGCTAGCGTGTGTATTAGAGCTTAAATAGAGCTCCGTTTAAGATGGAATGTCATTTTTCCCTGTAGCTGCTGTCCGGAATCTGCCTCATTTATATTGCTTGTTATGGAAATGGTGCTCAAGAAAAACGTACTCGGATCTTCATATTTTTGAGTGGGTGTGCGTCTCAAATTTTGAAGGCCGTCATTTTTTTAACTTTTGTATCTTTCACAGAAAAGAATTTTATATAGTTGACAATACTTTATTTATCAGATAAAAAAGGATATTACATAGTTGACAATACTTTATTAGATAAAAGTTTCTTACATACGTGGCTGAATAAAAAATTTGACATGTGGTACCGATAAAGGCTGTTCCTAGAATTTGGTTTGAGGAACTATTGAGTTCAAGAAGTATGTTCGTTAAAGTTCGATCTCAAGTTGATATTGAAGACGGGGGAGCTCATGGCCCAAGGTAGAGGAGGATTTTTAAGTTTGCAAAAGGATTAAAAGACATATATACACTAATACCAATATTTTTTGTGTCCCAAATTTTTCATTAAAAGTATCTTAATATCATCTAATTAGATAAAACTCGTAAAATTATCAAATCCAAAAGTTAACACAACTAGGTTTACTATCTTGGTCTGGAGTAAAATTTTATAAGTTCATTTGAAATGAAAATAAAAAGAGGCATTATGCCATTAGTAAAGTATGAAAGTTAATCATAAGTTCATAACATTACTTCACTTTCTCAAGATAATCTTTTTAGATCTTTTCTTCTCTAAATGTGATGTCGTTACGTTCATATTACGACAAACAATATTTAAAAAATTGATTTCAACGAAATTTGTTAAGAAAAAACCAGTTAGCTGAATTTTCAACTTGCTGCAAAAAAAAAACATATATATATATCAGTTGGCTGTATGAATTTGCTGATTGTTACAATTGAAAAAAAAATGTAGAATTTCGTTAATTGTTTCGCTTAGTGTAAAAAAGAAATGCAAGAGTTATGAACTATAAAATAAAGAAAATAGAGGGGTTCAGTGGAAGAATAAGGAACCCTTTTTAAAATATACATCAAAAAACCCCTTTTATTATTATAGTTATTATTATTTGGCAATGTCTTTTGGTATGGTAGTGGTTGAAAATCATACCATACCGGAACTATTGCTTTTACTGTTGTATGATTAATCCTAATTTCATACAAATTGGAAATCCATCTCTTTTATATGTATACATTACTACTTATATATTATCACCTATACAGTCAAGTTTTACATGTCAACTTTCCAGCGAGTAAGGTAAAAATTTCCAAGTACAATATTAAAGCACAATTATAAACAAATAAAATGGTATATGGAATCAATAGCACAGTAGTTGCAATCAGCGACCCATGGTCTGGTCCCCAGGGGGCATCATGAAGCGGACTGGTTTGGCACTGAACCCAGGATGAGGGAGCCTACGACGAAGTTCACGACCTTCCTGGCAAAGAGCACAAGGGTGGCAGAAGATATGAGTTGCAAAGTCGCAAGTTGACTCGCATTGCTCGCGGCGTTCCTCATCCTCCACAAAGCCCCCATAGCACCCACATGACCTGGTGGCCGCCTCACAGTTACCCTGGCAAAGGAAATAAACCTTAGACCGTGTTTCCAAACATCCGTTGTGGAATAAGAAAGGACAACAATTTCCTACTACTACTAGAGCCAGTCTGCCACGGCTATCAGGTAATTGGAAGAAGAGCAAAAGCTCCCCTAGGTACCATTTGTTAAAAATGAAATGATGCCGAAACAGCAGGATCTAACAAAGCTGGATGAGTGCAGTAAATATGACTAGAGAGAAGAATCATAGTTTAGATGAGTCATTATGGAATGACATGGCCAGTGAGGATTCATATAGTCGAACTCAACTGGCTTGGGATTAAGGCCCATTTTTTTTTCCCTTGCATAGCCTAAAGCTTGAAGCTAATCATGACAAGGGCATTAAAATGCAAAATTTACAAGCTTTTATCCAAACCTATTAATGTCAAATGGGATCCAAGATAAAGCAAATTAACACCTAGCTGCTTGACAAATATGAAGCTTTAACACATTGCCTTGTAATGAAGCATTAGAACATCTAATCCCAGAAACAAAGAAGTTACAGTAAATTAGAATAAAAAGAGCATTAGCAGAACAGTTCTTTTTGAAACAAAGTCCTGATAGAAATTTTATGGAGATGCTTGGAGTTTAGAGGTGTACTTGTGGCATATATTAGAGTGATTAAGAACATGTATGATAGAGTCAAGTCCCGAGTGAGAACAGTGGGCGGGAGGAGACTCGGAACACTATCCAGCCAAGATGCGGCTGCAGTAAGGATCAACTCTCAGCCCATTTTAATTTGCCTTGTTGATGGATGAATTGACACGGCATATTCAAGAGGAAGTACCATGGTGTATGTTATTTGCAGACAAACATAATATTGATCAACAAGTCATACAAAGGAGTTAATAATAGACTGGAGATTTGGAGACATACCCTAAAGTCTAAAGGCTTCAGGCTGAGCAGGACTAAAACAGAGAACATAGAGCGCAAGTTCAGTGTCGCATTACACGAGGCAGATGGGGAAGTGAGGATTGATACGCAAGTCATCCCAAGAGAGGAAGTCTCAAGTATCTTGGATCTATAATCTAAGGAAATGAGGAGATCGACGAGAATGTCACACATTGTATAGGAGCAGGGTGGATGAAATGGTAGCTCACATCTGGTGACCTATGTGATAAAATGTGTCATCGAAACTTAAGGTAAGTTTTATAGAGTGGTTATTAGACCGACTATGTTGTACGGAATGAGTGTTGGCCAGTCAAGAACTCGCATGTCAGAAAATGAAGATAGCAGAAATGAAGATGCCTAGATAGATGTCTGAGGCCTCTGGGCATACTAGAAGAGACACGATTATGAACGAAGATATACGAGGCAAGGTGGGAGTAGCCTCTATGGTGGACAAGAGGGGGAAACAAGGTTGAGATAGTCCGTGCATGTGAAAAGAAGCACAAATGTCCAATAATGAGGTGCGAGAGATTGACGGTCATAGGTTTGAGGAGAGGTGGAGGTATACCGAGAAAGAATTGGAGAGAGGTGATTAGACAAGAGATGACACATTCTCAACTCAATGAGGACATGACCCTAGATAGGAAAGCTTGGGGGTCGAGAATTAGGGTAGACAGATAGTAGATAGTCAAGTTCTTCCTGGTAGTAGAGCAGGGTGCTAATCTGGAGCACTTATCAGTTCCCTTACCAGAATTATTATTATTATTATCCCAATATTATCTTATTCTTCAATTGTATTACTAATGTTGTTTTTTTACCTCAGGAATTTCTAATATTTATACTGTCGGTATTTTTCTTTCTTCAATATTTATATCATAGCCTTTTACTCTTGCATCTCTTTCAAATCATGTTCTAAAAAAGCCGAGAGTCTATAGGAAATAGCCTCTCTAGTTCACAAAGGTGGTGGTAAGGTCTGCACATATTCCACCTCCCCAGATCTCACTTGTGGGACTATACTAGGTATGTTGTTGTTGAACATTTATCTTCATGCGAAGAATGTAGAAAGGCAAGTTCAACATCACAAGCCTCATAAAGGGGGCAGAAACATCCATATAAAATATTCGAAACATGCACTAACACAACTTTGAAATCTTAGGTCACACGCATGCCATAGATAAAGCACTGGGAAAGGTTTTTAACCACCAAATTCTTTAAATTCAACCACAAAGCCACACATACCAATGACAGAACTACCAAAGTTTTGCAAGCATTTAATCAAAAAATAGAATAATAAAAAAAAATAACTATGTAACTTGTCTAGCACCAGTAGATAAGACATGGGGGCTTGAATAAGAAATATAAAGCAAATTTAACATGCTTGGACGAGATTTTAACAAATCAGATAACATCCTCAGCACCGAAATTAAAAGAAGAGCAAAACATGAATCATAGCTGCTAGACCCAAATCAATCAAATCCTTTATTGACAAAAACCAAAATACAACGGTATAAAACTAGCATTGATAAAGCACTTGATAGGATTAAAAAGCAAAGACAGCCAACCTCAAGATTAAACCTCTGGCGGATAGCTGTACGGCTGGGATATGAAAACCAGGGTGCCATGCAGTTCCAGCCGAAAAAGGACTGTCCAATCAGGAATAGACCAGTGTAAGGCAAGCAGTGATTAGCAAAAGTTCCAGGAGAAGACCCAATTCTCTCTGCATTGCTCCCATAGAGCACACATGGTGCCAGAGTTCCTAACAGACCTGTGCAGTGCCACGACAGGCATTGTTAGTATGATGAAGAGATGAAAAGAAAGCAAGGAAACAAAACACATAACATCTTTAAGTATCAAGAATGAAATTCGCACTGCAAATATAACTCTAAGTGGCAAGAACTTGAACCAAAATTGACTTATTCAGTTACACACACCAGAGAATACTCAAGAAATTGTGCCCACATATAAAACTTGTCAAGGCTGAACCTAATGGAGGTGAATGTGAACAAATTATATAAGAGCACATTAGAGAATAGGTTTTGAACATCAACTATTTGTCAACAAGTTCATAGTTTCTTTTTTCTGAACAGGATAGTTCTTTTTTTGATGCATATGATAGTTCTTTTTTTGATGCATATGACCTGTTCCCATAAGTTTGCACCACTGGTATAGCAATTGCAGTTGTAGCAAAAGAAAAATATTAATATTTTGGGCTCTAGAACCAATATAATGACTGATTGACCACACAAACTAAAAGATTAGGAGCCTGATACTGTCTCCTTACTAGTATCATCCTTCTTTCAATTGAGTTATCAGAAGAAGTGACACGAATTTTTTCTAAATCTTTTAAGAAGTGTGAACGTTTTCTAAATCGTTCAACATCCAAAACACAATCCAACTTCCCTCCCACAGTCATTACCTCTACCCATTACATTTTTCTAGCTATTCTTTTCACTGGGAAATCTGGAAGAATATCTTTTCAAATTTACTTGTACAATATCATTTGGTTAATATCTTCTTGGTCACCATTAAGTCAATATCAGACAAATTCTAAACCTTTCATTGGTTATAATTGAACCATTGAATAAGTAATGCATAATTAAATCTTCTCAGCCCGTTCATTCAGCAGCAGCAACAATACATGATGTCTTTTCTGCACGACTTTGTCAAATCTTAAAAATCAAAATTACAAAATTCATTGACCAACCAAAAAATAAATAAAAGGAAAATCTATAGGGATCGCATGGTACACACTAGTTATGTAGGAATGGTAATACCAATTATTTATGCCGTGAATAATAATGTAGGTATTGTTATATGGTGAATAATAACACAGTGATTGTTATGCAGTAAATCATAATACTTGAAATGTTTTGCAAGGATAACCTATTTTAAGGGTATTTCTATGTTTAGATACCCTTATACATGTAGTGCTAATACCCGTATTATTATTTAACATTCTATTAGGCATAAAATAATACATAGATTTCCTCATAGTTATGTCGATATTAAGTTGAATCTCACCAACCAAATGTTGTACTACGAAGATTATCTTTTCTTACGCGGCGAACCAAATCCTGCATTAGTTACAAGGAAATTATTTTCTCTTATGTGGCCAACCACACAAAGTATTACTTAAGTGAAACTTTACATATGGATTATCTTTATTAATGTGACCAACCAAATGACCCCTTAAAGCATAGAACAAACCAGAATTGAAGAAGAAACAACTACATAGATTCCCAACTAAATAGAAGATCAACAAAATGGATACATTGCCAGTTTGGTTTGGTTTTGATCTAACGTTTTCCTAAACCAACAATAACAACATAAGCTGTGTAATCCCACAAAGTGACATCTGGGAAGGGTAGGTTTATGCAGACCTTATAAGGCAGAGAGGTTGTTTCAACAGACCCTCGGCTCGACGAAAAACAGTTCAACTTTTTCCTAAACCAAATTAACTAAATGTTCATTGGCTTTTTTGAAATACCAAACCAAGTCAGTTCCGTTAATTTGATTTTTCATTCTTATTGCATACTCTAAACATAACAAAATTCCATATGTTGATGATGTAAACAGAAACATTTAAAGCAACAAACTTTATACAAATGTCACAAGAAGGAAAAAGAAAAGGGGGGGAAAGCTAATATAGAATGAAAACTCACAAACTTCAAAATCGCTGCTCACGAATTCATCGTTCTTCCCAAAACAAGAGCAAAGGCTAGATTCCCATTGCGCCCTACGCATTATTGGCTCCCCCACCACCGCTTGCCCAACGCCATGGCCCATAGGTAACCCATCAGCTGTCCATCCCATTGGAACAGCAGCTGAAGCCGGCTTAACAGGCTCCGCCGCAGCCGACGGAGCTGGGATTTTTCCGGCAATAGAAGAATTGGGCTTGTTGGGCTTCATTTCATTGTTTGTCTCAGATTTTTGACCGGGTAGAAATGGGCTTGATTCTTCCATATTGGCCATGGGAAAAGAAAATTTTCAAATAAAAAAAAAACACAAACACCAGACTTGATTTGAATATTGAGATTTCAAGAATGATGGAAATAGAGTGATCTAAGAGATGTCTCAAAAAGAAGAAGAAGAAAAAAAGGATGTCAACCTCAAAGATCTCTCGATTCTTTTGTGGAATGCGATGAATAGGAACGATGCTTTTTTTTCTTCTCATTTTATCGGTTTGAATATTTCTCTTTTTGGTTGAGGATGACCGTAAATTGTGGAGGAAAATTAATCTTACTGACTCATTTTCTTTCCTAAATAAATTCTCCACTAGCAAATATTCATTAATCCACCCACGACGTATTAAGAAAAAATATTATACCTAAAACAAATTTTAATAATTGGGACGATGAACAGGCAACACACTCATATTTTGAGTCTGTTTGAAAAATCACCTGATAATTGAAGTTAAATATAATTAAGTGTAGTTACACAGTTTGACATGTTTGTTTGGCCAGGTAATTATATGGTGTAATTATAAGGTTACTTTTTAATTTATTCATTTTAGTTATTATTTTAATTTATTTTCTTTATTTCTTCATTTTAATTTCTAGTTTATTTTTATTATNGTATTAATGCAAAATGAAATTACACTTTTTAATTTATCTTCTCGTATTATAAGTTAAAAAATTATAATGAATATTTAGTTAGTTTATTCAAGAAAAGATTTCTTTAAATTAACAAAATTATAATTGATATTCAAGTCTTAAATGATAGGACTTTTAATATATATCACGTTATCCAAACATGATTTATAAATCTCATTCAGCAAAGAAGTAAATCTCATCGAGGAAACACGATTTATAAATCGCATTCTATATATAAATTGCATCCGTAGAATAAGATTTATAATTTGCATTCGACGAACACAATTTATAAAGCGTATTCCTCAATCACAATTTATAAATTCCACTCGTCAAACATCATTTAACATTCCTCAATTACGATTTTTGAATTTCAGCTGAAGATCCTGAATTTGAGACTTTCTGCACAAAAAATGATTTATTCATTTAACACGATTTATAAATCGCAATCGGCAAAGATGATTTGTTCAAATAAGAACAGATTGAGGAGGCAAAATTTTAGTCAATTTTAAAATATTAAGTATTAGAAGTTCTTATATTTTACAAATAATTAAATATTTAATAGTAATAAGTTTAATTAACTTTAAAGTCTTAAATAATAGNTTAACTTTAAAGTCTTAAATAATAGGATAATAATTAAATAATAATTATTTAATAAAAATAGTAAATAAAATTTTTATCTATTATAGAGTCTTTTAATGAAGGATAAAAAGTTCAATCAATATTTCTAAAAGTCTTCATGCTTTTAATATAGTATAGATTATTATCATACTAGCAAATATATAAAATTGTATTAGTATTAGAACTTTGACTATCTTTTCTGAATTGAATTTTTTTTCTTGTGTGTGTAATTGATTAACAAAGGGATTGCATGTTTGTACTTTCTTTTGAATATTTTTACATGTGTAAGATATTAGTTAGATATAACTGAGACGTTTTTTGAAAAGACAAAGTCATAATTCTCTATTATATCATGAGTATATGTAAGTCAAAGTTGAACAAACCATTATTATCGATTAATCATACTATAAAATATCGAGACCAATTTTAAAATGCAGAATTAATTTAAGCCCGGCTCTTTTCCACCCTTAATGTTTTTTTTTTCAAAGAATCAATTCTAAATAGTCATTCATCCAATTATTTAAATTAAAGTGGTCAATAATATTATATGCGGGCCGACAAGGCCATCATGCTGTCTAGTCATCTGA
>JACEIK010006668.1:0-16549 GCA_018107945.1 Datura stramonium | reverse complement strand
ACGTTGGGTATTTAAAGATGAAAATGAGGCACTTGAGGCACAAGACAAGCGTTTGGAGAAATTTACAAGAATTATAATGGAAGAACACACAATTGCTAGGGAAAAAACTGGGGAAACCAAACAACACTTTGTTGATGCTTTGCTTACCCTTCAGAAGGAGTATGATCTTAGTGATGACACTGTTATTGGCCTTCTCTGGGTAAATACATTAATGTTTTTCGCATACTGTATTTTAATATAGTTTAATTTTTATACACCGAAAACACAAAAAGATATCTGCCCTTTCATATCAATAATTAATTGTTAATAATAATTTGTGTAGGATATGATAACTGCCGGGATGGATACAATAGCCATTACTGTTGAATGGGCTATGGCAGAACTGGTAAAGAATCCAAGAGTTCAACAAAAGATTCAGGAGGAGCTAGACAGGGTTATCGGGTCGGAGCGGACCGTAAACGAATTGGATATCTCCAAACTCTCCTATCTACAATATGTGGTCAAAGAATCACTGAGGTTGCACCCTCCAACACCCCTAATGTTGCCTCACATGGCCGGTAAGTTTTGAGACATTAAAATTTTTATTTTGATGACTTCAATCTTAAAAAAAGGGTCATTTATTAAATAACTGTCTCAAAAAGAGACAATCAATGGAAAGAGACAATTGAATTCAGTTAAATCTGATGCTTACACGCTCTATCTATCATTCCAGGCAATAATGTCAAAGTGGGTGGTTACAACATTCCCAAAGGTTCAATTGTACACGTTAATGTTTGGGCCTTAGGTCGTGACCCTATAATTTGGGAAGAGCCTTTGCAATTTAGGCCAGAAAGATTTATGAAAGAGGATGTTGACATGAAGGGACATGACTATAGATTATTACCATTTGGTGCTGGTAGACGTATATGTCCAGGAATGAACCTTGCAGTTAATTTGGTCACCTCTATGTTAGCCCATTTGTTGCACCATTTCGTTTGGTCACTGCCTAATGGTGTTGAGGTTGAAGATGTTGACATGTTGGAGAGTCCTGGCACAGTGACATACATGCAAACTCCGTTACATGCTGTTCCTACTCCTAGGTTGCCTCTACACTTATACACACATGTCGAATAAACATGTAACATCATTTGATTTAATTTTTTTAAAAATTACTACACATACTCGAATCAATAGGACAATCATATCCAAAACTCACACAACCTTTTATGACAGAACCACTAAATCATAAGTCTTGGTTGTAATATGTAACATCATTTATGTTTGTATTGCTTGTAATTTTTATATTTTACTAAGTTGTTTTACTTTCAAGTCTTATGAAGTTGTAATATCCTTCAGAAATAAAATGTATCCAAATTTTTTTACTTTGAAATACTATTGGGGAACTTCAATAACCTACAAACTTTAAATCTCGACTCTAACTATGTTATAATGAGAAGTCATAAATCTCCACACCTGAATTGGTCAAAATTTTAATTTGGGAATGATGATAAACACACGTATTGCTAATAATAGCTTATTGCTATTCACATTGAAAAATTGCAACATGCTTAGTTCAAATATCATTATCATGCATATGGTAGATTAAAAGAGAAAATTCTATTGCGACAACCCAAAAAAGCAGTAACAAATCAAACATATCCTAAGAAAAAGAGAAAAGATTAATAGGCCGAAGCATTCAAAGATTTTCCAATATCAAAAGAAACAAAAGCATCAACGCAAGCGTAGCGAACTTGATCCATATCGAGCCACTCATTATCCCACCTTCCCATAGTAATATGCCGGGGCTTTTCCATCTCTCTTCCGAGAACAACTTGGCAGAGCGTCTTCAACCCAGCACGCCTCAAATTCGTTGAATTATACAAATCAGCAGCCAATTGCCTCAGATCAACAACATTCTCCACTGATATCTCGTAATCCTCCTCCAATTTCTCAACATCGTTCTTAATTCCCACGCCGACGAAAGCATAACAAGGATTCAACAGAAACTCCGTTAAGGCATCGGGTATGTATTCGCAGTAAACTAGTTGAAAGATGAGGCACCGGCGGCCGACGCAGAGCTGGAGAGTTGCAACCGGGTTTTGTTGGTAGCGGTTGAAACTGGGCCTCCACTCTATGTCAAGGCCCACTATGAGGCGATTGAGACGACGTCGATGGAGGAACTCGATTTCATTGATCCAGTCCGTTACTATGTCCGGATCGGAAGTGACGGTCGTTAGGATTCGGTCACTGTAGAAGTAGACATCGTAAAGTCGGTACCGATCGTCTTGCACGCGGTAATCTTCAATGGTGAGAGCCATGGCTGTCAATGGAGTTTTAGCTTAATAGCAAAAACCTAAATATATAATGTGAATTTAAAAGGGAATTAACAAGGTTCCCTCTCGGAAAATAATAACTTGCACCGAAAGTTTTTCCTTTCCCATAAAAAGTTAATTTAAGCATATTAATTAATTCACTCTGTTTTTTACGCTTACCAAACAGGTTAGTTGGTTGGTAAGTAATTAATTATATTTACATTTAATTACATTCAAATTCAATTAAAAATTTTAAAAAAAAATACTCGAATCCAAAAAGCAAAAGAATTACACTTGTACAAACACAAGTGCAAGCTATCTAGGACATGAAAAGAAGTCCTAATACGTGAAGGACCTGCAGCTTCCCTTTTTCTAGAGGGTTATCTTATTATATTTATCGAATTAGTAATTAATGATTAACTTGTAATTTTCTTAGATATCATTGATTTATTTTCGCATTATTAGTATCCTGTGTCATATTTTTACTGTAAAAATAAAGAAGTTGGAGATATGTACAACATGTGTTGTGGTATTTCATGTCTATTTTGATTTGGTTTTTTGAATTTGTTTAGACGTCCTAGCCATATTATGAGATTAGGTCACACGGCTAGCTTCTAGCATTACATTCTGAATTGAAAGGAGGCAAACAAATAAAGAGTGATTTTATAAGCCGCCTATCAAAAAAAATAAAAATCATAGACTCTATCAAGTCAGTCATGATTAAAAAAAATATTATTTCTAATTTAATAAGTGAATGAGAGGAAAATCGAAGCTTAGCTAGCTTTATAAAATAGGCCACTACATAATCCGCTTGCTGAGAAAGTCAAGGTCCCAAGTCTTCTAGTCAGCCCGAAGATAAAATTTTGTAAACTTCGTGTATCGAGTTCTCCATGTCCTGTTCTTGTTCAGTCCTGCCTTTGGCGGAGGTCTTCATCAATGACTCACCTTGTTATGAGTTGAAGATCCAAGAAGGCAAAAAACTCAGAAAGCATCGTCCGTATTAGAAAACTGCTGCAACTATTCATTAATCTCAATACAAAATTCCCCTAGCTCAATGACTGTGCAAGCAAAATATATGTTCATAATCAAACCTGCAAGGAGATTCAGCATTCTGCAAAATTAAGGATAAGCCTAAGAGCACAAGAAATCTAACAAACAAGGAATTTCTGTTACCAACTCTTTAAGCTGCTACTATCTGATAAGGAGCTGATTCAAGCTTAACCTTTCAAATCTTTGGTACAAGTATAATATCCGAACTCCTCAAGTTCTGAAGCTTGATCCTCATTGAGCTCCTCATCACTATCTGAATCGTCATTGTCCATGGCTAATAAAGTGAACCAAAATTTAGAATTGAGAAATTATGGGGCTGAAGAGTTAAACACAACTTCAGGAATCATCCAAAACAAATAATAAATCGTAACATGCATAATTGGAAATTTAAAGTTTTGGGCTGAAAATTCAGAATTCTTGATTTGACATTTTTCTGGAGAACTTAGGAAGATGCTGTGGAAAGTCTTTGTGGCTGCGTTCCTCCTCTCTTAATTGTCTAAATTCACTCTTATTCTTGGTTCTTTTTCGTATAAAAAAGGATAGAAGCATGGAGTAAAGATTGATAACAAATAGAATGGTAAGACCAGTATCTAATAGAAAAAATAAATATGTAGAGCTCACTTCTGATTCTGGACACACAAACTTTGGTCCCTTGGCTTCCAAGACACTCTTCTTGCTCCTGTGGAATCTGTTGTGCTGATTCCGCAAGGCGAATTGAACATTCATCTAACTCAATCACTTGCAGTGTTGAGATATATGCAAATTCTTCTGGGATCTTTTTTAGCTCCCAGCACTGGGATATACGTAGGCGCTCAAGGACAGGGAAATTTTCGTCAGTAGCTTCCCACTTGGTGAATCTTATGCAGTCAAGTGACAAGAACTTCAACAAAGAGAACCCTCCAGCAGCAGGTTTCCACTCATCACCAGCACATGCATGGTTTTTCAGCTTGAGTGCCTCAAGGTAAGGCAACGTACCAACAATGTCCATATCTTTCCATGAAAAATATGATTTGACTAATGTCAGCTTCTTGAGGGTTGGCGGAAAAATATTTTTTCTAAGAAAACGTCTTGGGGTTGAAGGACGCAGCAATCTCACCGAACAGGGCTCATAGGCAACATCAAATTCAATTTTAACTGCCTCAAGGCCCTCAACTACAAGCAAACAGGAAAGATCAAACGATGGACTTCTGATTTCGTGAAGTTCATCAAACCGAATCCCCAACTTCTTCAAGTTAGGCATACTTGCAAAGATTTCATTTGTACACCATGCAGGAGCAACTCCAGTTACAGTATGTAGATGTTCCAGAACTGCACGCTCCATTTGAATAGCTGGCATAACCAGGGGAAATGGCGGACCTCTTTTTATTTTCACAAAGTGAAAGCTCCTTAATTGTGGCAACGTCCAAATATCCAAATATATAGGTAAATTGGAACGGCGAAAAAAGCCTATATGAACAATCAAACTCTGCAGATTATGAAGTTTGGGAATAAGGAGAAATGCAGAACTATTTCTAATTGCCACGGATAGATATCTTAAATGCACAAAATAGGATGGTCTAGTTGGATAAGTTTTACGACCATAACTTAAGTCACCTATAGTGAGGTTACCTAAGGACATTACTCTGATCATTCTGAGAATTCCAGAGACAAATAACTTATCAATGTTCAAATCTTTGGCAAACATTTCAGCAGAATAGATGAAAGTCCGGATTTTTTTTGGATCAAAGGGATAAGAGCTTTCCCCGTCAAAGTCACAGAATGATTTGACAATAGTCCGATGACATTCCTTTGGACAGACATGTATGGATCGTGGGAAGACAAATAGGAAGTTTTCACTTTGAGCTTCTCTCAAACACAACTCATGTAAGAGATCATGCATCTTACATGTTTTCACTTCTCCGCAGAAATTATATCTGCTTATGAAAACCAAATTTCTATCAATAAGTTCATGTAAACATTCTTCAGCTACACTTTCCAAACTTGTATCAGCAGCTTCCTTTAGAAAGCCCTCTGCAACCCATAGCTCGATTAATCTTTTCACCTGAACCTCAGTGTCTTCAGGAAATACCCCAAAATATAGAAAGCAAGCTTTTAGGTGCCGGGGTAGATTGTGGTAACTTGAAGCAAGGACCTTTTCACATTGTTGTTGAGAATCTTCAAACATTGCTGATTTTACATTTTGTTCAACTTGCTTCCATCTATCTAGTGCATTGTTACATTTGGATAGAAGTCCAGCAACTACAACAATTGTTAAAGGCAGACCCTGACAATTGTAAGCAATATTTTTCCCAATTTCTGCAAATTCCGGAGAGAGTTGTTCTTTCACAAGAATCCTATCTTGAAATAGTTCCCAACTTTCAGTTGAACTTAAAGGAGACATTTGATGAAGAGAATTACCTTGAGCAGCATAATTTGCCACATTTCCGCACCTTGTGGTAAGTAAGATTTGACTTCCTTTGTAATCTGGAAACCACTGACTTATATCATCCCAAGCATTGGTGCTCCATATATCGTCAATGACAACTAAGTATCTGCCTCTTTGCAATTTCTTTTTGAATTCTGCTGCTAGGTCACCATCACTTATTTCACAATCCTTTTCAAAATCCGCTGCAAGTGATTCATCAATACAATGAAAAAGCTCTAGGAGCATTTTTCTAATACAATATTCTCTTGACATAGTCACCCATGAACGAATTACAAAATGAGCTTCAATTATTGGATCATTATAAACCCTTCTGGCAAAAGTTGTCTTCCCGATGCCCCCCATGCCTACAATAGCCACAACTTCTGTTTCTTTAGATGAGGTTCGCCTAAGTTGACTTATCATATCATCCAGTTCAATTTCACGTCCAACCACATTGTTGTCAAGCTGTGGTGGAGAATGTTCAGTCAAATTGAAACTTCTGGTGAATGAACTCGTTGCCTGCACATCCTTCTTCACGTGCCTCATCGACTCTTTTCTTTTTGAACCAATGCACTTAAATGCTTGTCGCAGGCTTTCAAGAAGTCTCTTGTAAGCACCCTTCTTCATGTGTTTCTTCAACTCTTTCATCTCCGAAGAAATGGACTTAAACGACGATGCTTGTGGCAAGGTTTCAAGAGATATCTTGTTATGATGACGTCCCTTCTTCATGATGCATCTCGCCAACTCTTTGCTCTCTGAATCCATTGACTCAGATGCTTGTAGCAAGCTATCAAACAAGCTTTTAAAAGCTCTCCCATTAGATTTTTCCTTCTTACTGTAAATTTCTCCCACGATTGATTCAATTCTATCTTCGGCATCATGTGCTGCAACATTGATTTTGGTTTCACAGTGCTCCACTCCCTCAACATCATTCATGTTGTCCAAAGCTTCTAAAAGTGCTTGCAAAGAACGGACTTTTTCACAAAGGGATTGAATCTGTGGATTCAGTGCTTCTGCCTTTTTGTGAAGACGATTTCGAGTGGAATTGGTTTGCATTAGCAATAATCCAAGAGTAGTCATAAGAGAGTTCACAGCTGCATAAGCCATATCTCAATCTCCCTCTTTTACTCTCTTGGCTTTGAAAAAATTAAACAATTGAGAGTGGTGTCTGTCTTTTGAAATGACAAATGAGAAAATGGAAACAAGGGCCACAACAACTTGGACCAACTAGTTGCATTCTGATACAATCTACATTGCTACAGATACAAAGAACCAACCACCCAACATAGTGCAAGTAGTGAATTACAGATTATTATAATACGCTAAATTGGAAGACAGCTATTTGTGGCGTCACAATGGAGGAGCAGCCGGTAGGATTTACCGATGTTCATGACATGCACCGAAAGATAAATATAATAATATTTTATTTGGATTAATATTTATTTATTTGACTAATTAAATTCTCTAATTTAATTATCAAAAAGTAAAATAATTAATTTATTAATAAAGAAAAAAACACTCGTTAGTGTGCGTCTCCATAGGTTCATTATTAAGCCGATNCTCATAGGTTCATTACTAAGCTGATAGTAAATTGGTCATATTAATATACTAATCAAGGTTGGCTTCTAGCAGCACTCCTAATGACCCGATAACATGAAGTATACATTTTACTCTCAAGAACCTGTAGAAGAATAATGTAGCATTTCTTTATGTCCTTATAGCTTCGGATCACCCTAGGATATAGCTTAACTATCAAATCCTAATAGGTGATCAACTATTTGTATATGTCAAATTATAATCGACCATTGAATTATCCAAGAAACTCTTTTCTTCTTTCATTCAATTGCCCTGGTCAAGGTCTTAGTTAGTCGTTTATAATTCATGACAACATAAAGCTTAAACTCATTACTAAGAGTTGACAGATTCCATCTTGATCAATCATTAATTCTACAAGCATTTAATCATACCCAATATCTTTTCAACCATTTTAATAGGGCCATGGGTGTCCGATATCAAAGTACAATAAATAACTTGTTAATTACTATGACGATCTTAGGTCAAAGAAAACTCTTACATCGTATTCTTCAAGATAGTATCCTATTGACAGTTTATGGTAATTTTAACCATTATTATCCAATGAGTTTGTTCAATGATCATATCTCTATATGTATTATCTATATATGTGATTTAGTTAATGAGATCAACTAATTTTTATCTTATAAAGACACTCACATGCATATTGATCTAACCGGATCATTGTTGTCCTAATTAGTAATCCTACGATTAAGAACGATTTTAGGTTAAGTTATAAGAGACGTGACTCTATCATTATCATGATTTCTAACATGATATCAAGTCTCAAAACTTAATCAAGGACCTTATCATATTAATCAAATAATTTGACAATAACTATGATAAAAAAATATTAGATGCCATATAATTATAATCAAATAATATTTATAAAATTATGTTCAAATCATCATACATGAAATTGGATCTAGAGCATATCAATTATATTTCTAACATATCATACTTCAAAAATAAATTAAAATAGCAAAAATTATAAAAATTAAACCTTTAAGTGTAAGCTCATATTAAATTATTTTTTCATAATTCCTATTAAATCTAACAATCAAGCTTATTAAATATTTGATGGAGACTAAAATTATTCAATTGTGATAAATTTAAAGAGCCAAACTACTCAAATACCATATATTTAAGAGATCATTTTAAATCTGTCCAAAATATAAGGGGCCACTTTTGTCATTTTTCTTTATTTTGTACCTAAAAAGAAAAATTCACCAAATCTCTCAACCCCCCTCCCCCTTCTCTCTCTCTATCTATATATGTATGTATGTGCGCGCGCGTATGTATATGTAAAGAAATACAAGTTTACCCATGAAATAATTTTAGATATATAATGACTGAAGTAGAAAATTCAATCTCACTTTAGATATTAGATTTTTTTTTGTTTAAAATTTAATATGATTTATCAATGCCAACTTCATGCAAAAGTTATGAATTTGACAAGATCAAATTTGACATGTTTTACTAAACTTATGACCTCAACAAGGCCAAACTGCAAATATTTTTGCTTAAAGCACCACAAATTTCAAATGCACCATTGTCCCTCCGCCACCCATAAATCACCTCCTTCTCCATTAGAACAACCATGTAAAAAACACCAAAGCACCACCGTCCCTCTACCCATTGGCACCAAAAAACACCAGCGAAAAGCTAGCTCAATGTGAGCTGTGTTGTTTCTTCGGTCATAAATATCTTTGGGTTTCAATTTCATTTTAAGCTCCGTTGGAAGAAGAAGAAGATAACAATTTGTAAGTGAAGCAATAAAACATCAGAACAACATGGAAGAAGAAGAGAAGAAGAAGGGACAAGGAGGAGGAGATTACATTTGAGGTTCCATCAAATCAGGTACGTGTTAAAGTGTTTAGGCATATTGCATAAATACCCATTTTTGAGGTCGTCATTTAATTTATACTTAAAATTGATTTTTTTTAATAAGTTTAGTTGTTTTGAAAATAACTTCATACATACATGACTTAAAGTTAAAAATTCGCATCTTGACTCTGACATTTTCATCTAAAGTGTGTCCTTGTGAAAATTAAACATAAGATATTTTTGCCTACAATTTAATATGGCTTTTCAAGGTCAATTACAGACATTTTTGACTGAAATTATAGACTTTACAACGCCAAATTTCAAGCATTTTTCACTAAAGTATTATCTGACTTGCTAAGGTTAATTTCAAATATTTTCTAATGAAGTGCTTGTAAAAATTGACTAAATTTTCAGTCATGACATATGAGTTTTTAATGTGTACCCACACTTCAAATATGTATAACTGAAATACATGTAAAAATTGGCTAAAATCTCAGTCATGCGGGGCAGAATATCTTTTTGCCCAATTTTTTTTGTTCTTTGAATTCCAATTGAATATATGATTCGACACACAATCTACCGCAAGTAAGTTCAAATTTGAACTATAAATTTCATATATCATAAATAACAAACATCAATCATTAATTTATCAACACAACAACAAATCTAACAAATTCATTTAACATCCTATTAATTTCTTAATGTATGACTACATTTCAGTCATGCATGGCTGAAGTGCATGTTTTTTTAAAATAAATATGGTGGCAGTCATGCCATTTTATTAATTATAATAAGAAGCAATCAATTACATAATTAATGTCAACACATCAAAAGACGAAAACCCTACTTTTTCACTTTTCTTTTCTTCCACCGCTTCTAATAGATGTCTTCATTGTTGAAACCATGCCTCCCTTTTCCAATCTTCACTTCCTCCTTCTCCTACTCTGGGTGGTAAATGGATTTCCTCTGTAATTCTGCTCAGAATGTAGCTCAGAAAGGTAACCTTTTATCTCCTTCCTATCACTCAATCACACTCTTCTTCTTCTGACTTTTAGTTTTTCCCAAGTAAATCTCTGTGTAGCAAGGTTATCAAAGATGCTTCCCATAGAATCAGGTAAGGATTTTAAAGATGGGTGTGGGGAAAATCCTGTTGTTCCGACCCTCTTTCTTCATCTTCACTTATGAGCTTGACTTGAAAGAAGCCCTAAATTTTGCTGATCTCTCCTTTTTGAAGCTACCGTAGATAGTAGTAGGTAGCTTATCCACTGACTGCAAATACTCTGTACAAAATACAGTGGAGCTTTTGTAATTAACTCTATGCATATTGTTGATGTGTGAAACTGTTTGTCCTCTTGAATTTAATCCTAATCTATGGAATTTGTGACTTATCAGAATTTGGAAACTTTCTGCATTCACTCGGTAGTTGGTAAAAATTGTCGCATGTTAGCTTAGTATCTTGTGTAAAAGCAAAATTAGCCAAGCTATCAGCTAGCTGATTAGCTTCTCTAAAAACATGCACAACTTGAATCCTTAATCTAGATAGCATTTTCCAATTCTCCTCCATTATATCAGCTATTTCCCATGGTATCTTTCACTCCCTTGTTAGCATCTTCTACAAAACCCAATGAATCAGTTTATAACATTATATTCTCTTGTAAAGACAAGCATTTTTTAAGTGCTTGCCTTACTTCTAGAGCCTCTGCAACCATATTAGTGGTGATTCCAATAGTATGAGCTCAACATAAAGAAGATCTCCATTCTAATCTCTTAAACAAAAACTAACGCTAGAGCTATCAATTTGCTTTATTGTGCAGTTAGTGGAACGGAATACGACAAAATCTCCACATGCAATACCGCCAAGGAGATGTGGGATAAACTCGAAGTAACTTATGAAGGCACCATGAAAGTGAAGGAAGCAAGAATAAATACACTGGTCAATGAATATGAACTGTTCAAAATGATAGATGAAGAGAATGTTGAATTCATCTTCTCATGGTTCAGCAAAATAGTTGGAGAACTAAAATCCCTTGGAATGGTGTACCCAAACAGTATGCAAGTACGATAACTCTCAGGAGTCTTCCAAAAGCCTGGGAAACAAAAGCTACAATTCTAGAAGATGGAGATCTTGAAAAGCTCAAGTATGATGAACTTCGAGGAAATCTGATGGTGTACGAGCAGAATCATCTCAACAGATATACCAAGGAAGAAAAGAAGAAGTCAGTAGCATTCAATGTTGTACCAAACGATGATTAGAAAGAAGAAGAAAAGGACAGTGAAGGATTGACTCTAATCAATCGAGGAGTTCGACACATTCTCAAACAAAGACGACAGAGGCCTCAAGGTGGATACCGAAACATTGAAAAAGGTGAAGACCATTGTTATCATTATGGAAAACCGGGACATATCAAGCAAAACTATCCTAAGTTGAAAAAGAGAATTTCAAAAGAGGCAACAATTTAAAATCCATGGGAGCATAGAGTGATGAAGAAGCCACAGATGAAGAAAATAAGGAAACCGCAAACATCTGTTTTATGGCCCTTGAAGGATCTAGTGAGGTAACTTCTAACTCTTGTGCTAAGTGTCAAGATCTTTAGGAATCCTTGGATCTTGTCACATATGAACTTCAAAAGATTATTGATGAATATAATAAACTCGCTAAAGAAAAGAAAGACTAGCAAATTCTTTTTAAAGCAACTCAAATTGAAGTAGACCTGCTTGAAGAAGAACTAGGTGATGTAAAGATGCAATTAAATAGCATCAAGAAATCACCCAGTCACAGCTCAGTCAACTCAAATAAAAGGGGTTTTGATTACTCAACAAATAGTTTTTACTCCTCTAGATCTGCTTTCCTATATATTACTCTTGTGGTAAAATCGGTCATAAATCCTTCAACTGCAAGTTTCATAGATCAACCTACGACCGATGGATTTGGAAGAAAAAGGGTCTATCTCATGATCCTCATCCCACTAACTCATCAGGACCCAAGAAGACTTGGGTACCTAAAAGAAATTAACTATCTTGTTTAGCAGGAGCATCCAAAAGTAAGCTATAAAAAGGAAATATGGGTAATTGACAGTGGATGCTCCCGACCCATGACTGGAACAAAAGAAAATTTTAAAACTGTTAAGAACATCGATGGAGGTTATGTCAGATTCAGAGATAATGTTAAAGGTGAAGTAATTGGAGTTGGATCTATCACCATAAGCCCCTCATATGACCTGATTGAAGCCCTTGCCTGACTCTGGTAACTTAGGTAACAAAACTTAGCTTAGAACGGTGCCCTAACGCACCTTAATTCGTTAGGTGGCGACTCTTTCCTTAAACAACCCTTAAGAGACGTCACGTGTCGAGTCCTGCTTTCCGCGAGGAAAAATGGGGTGCGACACTCCTCTAACATTTTAATCATACAAATTTATGTAGACGGTATCATCTTTGGCAGCTCTGATGCTTCTCTTTGTAAGAATTTGTAGATCTCATGACAGGAGAATTTGATATGAGTATGATGGGAGAACTAATATTCTTCTTAAGATTGCAAATTCATTAGTCAACTAGAGGAACCTTTATCTGCCAAAGAAAATAAACCAAGGAGCTGATCAAAAAGTTTGGACTAGAAAAAGGAAAGGCTGCTGGAACTCCTATGAGTCCCTCAACATGTTTGGATGCCGATACCTCAGGAAAAAGTGTTGATGAAAAACTCTATCGAGGAATAATTGGCTCATTGCTCTACCTTACTGCTAGTTGACCGAATATCATGTTTAGTGTATGCAAATGTGCCAGATTTAAGTCGACTCCCAAAGAATCCCATTTGACTGCTGTAAAATGAATCATCTGTTATCTAATTGGGACCCAAGAATTCGGGCTATGGTATCCTCATTCAACAAATTTTGATCTAATTGGTTATTCAGATGCAGATTTTGTAGGTGACAAGTCCGACAGAAAAAGTACAAGTGGATCATGTCAAATTCTTGGTGAAACTCTTACTCCCTAGCAAAGCAAGAAATAAAATTCAGTTGCTCTCTCAACTATCCTTGAAAGTTGTGGTGCTCAATTATTATGGATGAAACATTAATTGTTAGACTATAATCTCATTTATGAAAGCATTCCTATTTTGTGTGATAACACTAGTGCTAGTAGTCTGTCTAAATATACTGTGCATCATTCTAGAGCTAAGCATATTGATATAAAGCATCATTTCATTCGTGATCATATCAAAAATGGAGATTTTTCGTTAGAATTTGTTGACTCTGAAAATCAATTAGCTGATATTTTTACTAAACCACTTTTGGAAAATAGATTTTGTTTTTTAAGGAAAAGTCTCAGCGTGATTTATCTTTCCCAAAATTAAAATTATTTTCCCTACCATTTTTAATTAAATGATATTTACCTTCCATAATTACCTGCATCGTTTACCCTTCCCTAGGTCATTATTACTCGACTTTTCGCTCACCTCCCTTCAAGTCTTTCACCCCTTTACATTCTCTTGAACTATTATTTCTTCACTCTTTAAAACCTTCATTCTTTTGTTCCCTTCTCATCCCTCTCTTCTCTATAACTCTTCAATGACGAAAATTCCTCCTAAAGAATCTCGCCGTTCTAGCAAAAGATTGAAAAGTTCTACTCCTTCTCCATCCCATGTCAAGATTTCAGACTCTTCCTTCGACGACTGTCCTAAATCCGCCTCCTCTCTCAAAAAACCCACCTTCTCTGTTCCGAAGAAAGGAAAAACCAATTCTTCCGTCTCGTTTGACTTGGATGACATGCAAAAGTTCTGGAGTATTTTTTAGAAAGAAAAATTCATTGCTTTCAACAATCGATTGTTCTCTCATGGCCGAGTTATATGTCTAGAACATCTTAAAGAATCTCACTGCTTAGTAAGTTATCTTTTAACCTTCCAAGGATTGGACCGTCTGTTGCTACTGTGTGCTAATGAAGCAGTGGAAGAACCCATCAGGATGTTTTATGAAAATCTTCAAATTAGTGCTGACTCCGGTGATTTGAAAACTCTGGTGCTGGGAAAAAGAATTGTTCTCAGTCACAGTCTCCTTGAAAATGTTTTTGATGCTCATCTCTCCGGGTACATTCCATTTTTCTCGGGCTCCTGTCCAGATAACTATGAAGTTTCTCTTGATGAAGGAAAAACCTTCATAGCAAATGATGATACTATGGTTACTGATTTTGGACCTGCCACTATTTGTTTTTAAAATCAAATTATCGCTCATATTGTGGCCACAACTCTTCTTCCTAAGAAAGGATCGTTGAGCACTCTTTCTACAAGATATGTATTCGTTGTCTACTGTCTCTTAAAGAAGCTGAAGATAAATTGGTCGGATTGGATTCTGGGTTTTATGCTAGAAAGTTCTCAAGACCCTGGCGGTAACACCAATCTTCCCTATGGGATGATTGTGACTCAAATTATCAAAGCCATGGTTGTGGATATATCAAGCTTCCCTGTGAAAGAATTCTCCTCAACCTACAATAATCGAGCCTTCTCTAGTATGGGTTATGTTCTAGATGAAGGAATCTGGGTAAAGAAAGCCAGCTATAAACCCAAGATCAAGCAAGCATCTCCTGAAGGTCCAAGCAGTGTCAAGATCGATGGTTCCCAAGATGCTGTCCTCAATTCTCTTATGTTTAAAGCCCAGGATATCAAACAGTCACTTGGTGCAGTGGTAGGTGGCCTGCACAAGTGCACTGAACTTCTTGGAAAATTATCCGCTGATGTATCAAGTTTGCAAGCTCAAATCTCTATCATTCAAAAGGAAGGGGTAAAATCCTTCAATCTTGTTTTTCAAGCAAGTCGACTCTGTTGCAGCGCGCGTCGAAGTCTCTGATAATGAGTTAGTTGTTGTTGTTCATAACTCTTACTCCTCCCTCTCCACGCGCATTGAAAAATCATATCACTCCTTTTCTGAGCGTATGATAAATACGTTGAAGTACTTTCTTGGCCGTCATTAACTTTTGGTGGTTCCCGTCTGATTCTGCTCCTGTGTGGGCTATGTCTCTCTGTCTCTATGTCCCTTTTTGTGATGAAGGGAGAGAATTGGGTGATTGTGATTAATTCCCCTGATTTTTTATGTGATTTAGTGATGCCCCTAATATTTTGTTATGAATGATATCTCTATGTGATGTTCTCTTATGAATCACCATTATTAATCCATTGTATGTGCTTAAATTCTTTATGAATGATTTGCTTATAACACACTCTGTCGAGTCCCATTTAGACAAACATTTACAGAATAGAATGACATGCATCAAGTAAGAAGGAGAACATTTCAAACACCCATACAGCAAGTAAGGGGGAGAAAACCAAAAGAAGATCGTTTCGACAGGGAAGTATTTCTAAATCATATCCCAGATTTATCATCATCAATAAGGGGGAGATTTTTGAACTAGAAATTAGATTATATTATTTTAATGATGACTAATCAATTCTATTTACGTAGGACAAAGGAAAGAATCAAAGTCAACTAGCTGCAATGACCAAGAAGACATTCCCAAATCAAATCAACAGAAGACAAAACATCCTTTCCAAATATGGATCCATCACTCACAAGGAAACCAAATCATCAAAGAAGGAAAAAGAGAGCAACGCCAATCAACTATCAATTATCAAAGGAGAAAACAGATTATCAGAATCAATTAGCCACAAATCAGCCCAGAGGAATATCAATCATCAACGAAACTGAAGGCCGAAGAAAGATTCAAGGATCACACAAAAGGAACATCTATCCAACTGGAAGAAAAGAGATATACAAATCATCAATCTTCAAGATCTCAATCAGACCGAAGAAAGATTCAATGATTCCATAAAAGGAACATCTATTGATCTGGAAGAAAAGAGATGCTCGATATCTCCAATCATCAATCCTCAAGATCTCAATCATGGACCTATCTTAACGTGATCGAGATAGACAAATCCCTTGGGTTACCTTAGAGAAAATCACTCAAGATCAAAATAATTGATCTTCTACCTCTTTCTAGACGAACTTTCCTATAAAAGGACACTGAAGACATCATGAAGACTACGCAACTTCACTTGATCAACCTAGCAACTTCTTGTCTTACTTAATTATTATATCCTGAAAAGAAAAGATATCAGTGACTCTAAAAGAGAGAATAGTTAGGTAGATATACAGGTAGAGGCTGTGTCACATCAGCAGTTGGTGAACTACACTGTAAGACAACCCTTCTCAAGATCTAAGGAAACCCTTATAACCTAAGGAGACTGGACTAGGCACCACCTTGATGATCCGAGCCAGTATAAATGAATTGTGTCATTTATTTTCCTGCTCTTTATAGTTTTCTATTTATTATTGCACTAACATTTTCTGCAAGAACTCAATCGACTAAACATCCAGTAGAGTCGACTGAACGTTACTTAAAGTATTTGAAAAATAATTCACCC
>JACEIK010006667.1:18330-68740 GCA_018107945.1 Datura stramonium | reverse complement strand
ATTTTATTATTAAGAACGTAGTTTTCTTAAAATTGTATGTAAGCTAAAACTACTACTAATTTTTGAAACAGGGTGGGAACATCTTTTTGTTGACACGTGGGGTGCACTGATTGGTCTTAAGCATAAGACCCCCCGGTTTTTGTCTTTTTCATTTGAAAGGCGACTAAGGTTCACCGAAATTTGCACGTCAACGACCGATGACATGCTATTACCGGTTACCAGTTTCACCGGTTGCCATCTCTCCTTTTTCTTACAAGAATCTTACAAGTACTCGCCTTTCTTCTTCTTCTTCTCTCTTTGCTTCTCCGGTTGCCATCTCTCCTTTTTCTTACAAGAATCTTACAAGTACTCGCCTTTCTTCTTCTTCTTCTCTCTTTGCTTCTCTATAGGTTTAAGGTATGCCCTTTTTTTCAATTTTTTTCATATGGATTTTCTTGATTTTTTATTTAAGCACTTTAAATTGAGCTCAATTTTATGCTGAAGTCTTTGAGTAAGGACTATATAGAGGATTTAGAATTGATAAACTTTGTGCAAGTTTTTCCTGGCCTTTGCTAATGTATGGCAAGGATACTTGTGGGGTTGTCTCTTAAATAGTGATAAAGATTCCATTTTGTTAATGCAGAATTTGCTGTTTGTATTCTTGATATGGGGTTGTTAAAGTTTCTGTCTTTTTTTGCTATTTTCTGAGATATATTGCTTGTTGTCTGTACCACCTTTGAGCTTAAAATTATATATGGTTGTCACAGATTTATATATGGCTGCAACTTTGAATATGGACTATTTATAGGATTTAGAATTGATAAACTTAGTAGAAGTTTATGCTGGCCCCTTTGCTAATGTATGAAAATCCAAATTTGTGTGTAGTCTGTTAAATAGTGATAAATATTCAATTTTGTTAATGCAGAATTTGCTGTTTGTGTTCTTGATTTTATGGGATTGTTAAAGTTGTTGTCTTTTTTGCTATTTTCTGAGATATATTGCTTGTGTTTGTTCCACCTTTGAGCTTGAAATTATATATTGTTGTCACAGATTTATATATGGCTGCAACTTTGAGTATGGACTATTTATAGGATTTAGAATTGATAAACTTAGTGGAAGTTTATGCTGGCCCCTTTGCTAATATGACAAACCGAATTTGTGTGTAGTCTGTTAAATAGTGATAAATATTCAATTTTGTTAATGCTGAATTTGCCTTTGGTTTCTTGATTTTATGGGGTTGTTAAAGTTTCAGTCTTTTTGCTATTTCATGAGAGCTGTCACTTGTTCTGTTCCACCTTTGAGCTTGAAATGTTTATGGTTGTCACAGATATACGTGTGGCTGCAACTTCCATTAGGCATCATTGACATTGAGGTTTGGTTTTACCAATTTGGCTGAAATGGATCCAAGGTTTAATGGAAATCCGAGTTCTTTGAATAATTTTCGACTAGGAAACCAATCATTACCTATTTCTTCAGATCAGAGGATGATTAACGGACCGAGATTTGGACTTATTTATTCAGATCAGAAGCTACTCAATGGTCCTAGACTTGAAAATAGCTTTGTGCAGCACAATTTTGGTGCTGTTGGATTTATAAGTGATGACCGTTTAACGACTAATATAGAATCAACAACTAACCTTGGCACTGAGGACGACTTCAATGAAGATATTGATTTCTCGGATGCAGTGTTGAGCTATATAAATCAGATGCTAATGGAAGAAGACATGGAGGACAAGACAGATATGCTTCAGGAATCCTTGGAACTTCAAGCCAAAGAGAAGTCATTCTATGAGGCCCTTGGCAAGAAGTATCCACCATCGCCAGAGCACAACGTGTTTATTGATTGGAACGGTGAGAGTCCTCAGGACTACTTCACGGGAAGTGTATACAATTCAACAAGAAAGACCGGTGACAATAGTGGTTACCTAGTCGATTCAAGGGCGGTTAACATTTCCATGGGCTACAATTCCTCGTACTTCGAAGGCCTTTCATTTCGTAATACCTCGAATTCTTCAGTATGCTCATCAAATAGTGGGAGTAATATCATAGATGGATTTTTAGACTCTCCTGTTAGTTCTTTTCATATTCCTGATATATATGATGAGAGTCAATCTGTTTGGAACTTCCGTAAAGGAGTTGAAGAAGCAAGTAAGTTCCTCCCAACTAGTAATAAGTTGTTGAACGGTGTAGATATAAATAACTTGCCACCTCGGGAGGACAAAGGGGAAGCTGGTTATGTGGCTGCTCAGGTGGAGGAAAAAAATGAGGGAGAGACTTCACCAACTGAGGCGAGAGGGAAGAAAAATCCTCAGAGGGATGATAATCATTTTGAAGAAGAAAGGAGTAGTAAACAGGCAGCAGTTTTTACAGAATCAACTTTACGATCGGAGGAATTTGATATCATCTTGCTGAATAGCATGGGGAAGGGAGAGGAAGCACTGGAAGCTTATCGACAAGACTTGAGGAATGCTAAAAGCAAAACCTCATTGCAGATACCAAAAGGATCAAAAGGAGGAAAGGGACGTGGAAAGAAACAGAGTGGAAAGAAGGAAGTCATAGATTTGAGAACTCTCTTGATAAATTGCTCGCAGGCTGTTGCTGCTGATGATTCCAGGACTGCGAATGAACTGTTGAAACAGATCAGACAACATTCATCCCCTTTTGGAGATGGAAACCAGAGATTGGCTCATTGCTTTGCAGATGGTCTCGAGGCGCGCCTGGCTGGTACTGGTAGCCAGATTTATAAAGCCCTTGTCAATAAACGAACATCTGCAGCTGATCTTTTGAAGGCCTACCATTTGTATCTCGCATCTAGCCCATTCAGGAAGATTTCAAATTTTGCTTCAAACAAGACAATCATGGTAAAGGCAGAGAATGCAACAAGGGTTCATGTCATTGACTTTGGCATCCTGTATGGTTTCCAATGGCCTACATTCATCCAACGTATTGCAGAAAGAGAAGGGGGTCCACCAAAGCTTCGTATTACTGGTGTAGAGTTTCCCCAACCAGGCTTCAGACCGGCGGAACGGATTGAAGAAACAGGTCGCCGTTTGGCTGATTATGCTCGGTCCTTTAATGTTCCATTTGAATACCATGCAATTGCGAAGAAATGGGAGACCGTCACAGTTGAGGATCTAAACCTAGACAAGGATGAATTTCTTGCTGTCAACTGCTTGTATCGCTTTAAGAACCTGCATGATGAGACTGTCAAAGTTGACAGTTCAAGAACTGTCGTTCTAAACCTCGTAAGGAAGATCAATCCAGATATCTTCATCCATGGTATTGTCAATGGGGCCTATAGTGCTCCATTTTTTGTCACACGATTTCGTGAGGCCTTATTCCACTTTTCAGCACTTTTTGATATGCTTGAAACTATTGTTCCCCGTGAGATTCCAGAAAGAGGATTAATTGAGAGAGAGATCTTTGGGAGGGAAGCCCTGAATGTCATAGCTTGTGAGGGGTGGGAAAGAGTTGAACGGCCAGAGACATACAAGCAGTGGCAAGCTCGTATTATGGGGTCAAGGTTTATGCAGATACCTTTTGAACGGCGGGAGTTCGTGAATAGGGCAGTAGAAAAGGTGAGGTTAGGATATCACAGAGACTTTGTAATCGATGAAGATAACCACTGGTTGTTGATGGGGTGGAAAGGAAGAACAATTTACGCCTTGTCTTGTTGGAAGCCTGTTTAAGAAGCTTGAAACACATACTTCCCCTTTTGAATCCCAAGTCCATCCACATAATTGCAGATCAAATGCAGCAACATAGTTTGTAAGACTCTTGATGTATTTGCATATTTGTTTTTATATCTTGCTCACCTCTCTTAACTCTAAAATTCGACACAATTTGCCAATGTCACAGGTAATTTGCTACTCATTGTCTTGATACAGTAATAAAGACTGCTTGCAGAAGTAACAAGAAGTCATTCGGTTGCTAAACCTCTCAGTTTCTAATATGGACGGGGCCAAAAGCTGCAGCTTACGCTTCAATAACCAACTGATAATCAGACAAGATGAGATTTTGGTACGTGTTCTTGGTGATGATCATCAGCATACAAAAGGAGGGACTTGATTCTGAAATGGGATAATTGATTGAATCGATATTCCATAGAAGAATGAGCGAGACCATAAAATCATAAGTTGAAAGCTAGCTGACAAGCCATTGCTGCACAGTGTGCATCAGATATGAATTCTGGAATTTTGTGAACTTAGCAGTATATATTAGTTTGTTCAATATACTTGGAGGCCTTTGAAGTTTGAGAAAAATGAACCATTTAACCAGTTTATGCTTAATTAGTATCAATAACTTTCTTTCCATGATTGGGGGGATAACATGTTTAACATCTGTTTAATTTCTCTATTTTATGATGCATTAAGGGGTTGTTTGATTGTTGGTTAGGAACAAAGCCATTCATGTATTAACTTGACTATCCATGTATTAATTTTATACGTTGTTTTGCCATCAATTGGGATAGAAGTTATTCATGTATAAATGATATATGTGTTTGGTTACTAGGTATAGAATTTTGCATAACTATTACGGTGTTTGGTTGTGTTTTTAGCAATTTTACACAACTAATACCCACATAACTCATGAGGAATTTATGTATAATTTATGTGGTGTAGAAGATGAAATAAGTTATGCAGGACTTAGTTATACATAGTTTAAATAAAAAGCATATGACTCTACTATACATAGATCGTAATCCTGCATAACTAACTTGCATTCTATCCATTCATAACTAATACCACATACTAATTCATACATAACTACAAGATAACCTTAATCAAGAACCAAACGACCCCTTAGTTAATTAATTGACTATTCATTACTATATAATTCACCACTGTTTCATGAACTGGAACCACAACACATCATACACTATGTGGAGACTTTGACAGGACTTATTTAATTAACATTGAACATCAACAACAGGGAATTTTATATATAAGTTGAGAAGCACAAATAACGGCTAAAACGCCATTGATAAAGACGGAGTGCTTATAAGTTTTCTTGGACAAATGAGAAATTAAATCAACTGAATAAATTACAATTGAAAAAAATCGTTGAGAGGAGTTCTGATATTTATTCTTAAAATATTTAATAATAAAATTATATAAAATAAATATTAATAATTAATAAATTATTAAAAAATATTCTAATCTAAAAGTATTAAGTGTTATATTAATAAATGCTTATCTTTCTTCAATTCAATAAAGATTAAGAAATATGAGAAGATTTTAAAATCACAAAACAGTAATTAAATCAACATTTTAAACATAATAATATATTAAATTATATATAAATAATATATTAAAATTTTTTAAAATTTTCAACTTTTAAATAATCACATCATTATTTCCTTTTTTAATTTTTTAAAATTGAATACATGTAATGGACGAGGATGTAACACATCCTATTACAAAGGATGTATGAAATGACATTCACATCCGGTGTCTTTAGTGATAAGAGTGTGTCACCAAGCCTTAAAGGTAAGTTTTATAATACTACACCAGCCTATATCAGATAGCAGAAAGGGTCAGACTCTATCAAAACAAAGTAACTAAACGAGGATATTAGAGGTATGCGAGCATGGGCCTACGAGAGATAAAATTAGGAAACGAAGATATGCGTAATAATCTGGAGTGACTCCGTGTGGATAAGAGGACGAAGACAAGATTGAAATGGTTCGAAAATGTGAAGAAGAGATGTGGTGGATGCCTCGTAAGGAGGTGTGAGGGATTGATTACGCGGTATCGTGAGAGGTAGTGGGCAAAAAGAAGTATTATGGAGAGGTGATTAAACAAGGCACGACACATCCTGTAACTTACCGATGACACGCACCATGATGGGGAAATATAGCTGGCGCTGGTTGACGCAGAAGGCACAGATAACAGAAAGTGTTGTCTAATTTCTAATCAACAGTTATTATTATTTTCTCCTACTAGCCTATCTTTAATTTTGGTATCACTCCGTTGTTTCTTTATTTCGTCAGCCATATTATTTGTTGTAATCGCTCTTCTCCATCGTTTTAGTATGACTTTCTTCACTCCAATATTCGCCTTCTACATACTTATTTTTATATGTGTTATTTGGAACAGGTTGATTGAAATCGTTTCTACTCTCTGGGCAAGGTGGGGTGTACCTGTAGAAAAGCAACCCTCCTCGGTTCAACGGCACGCGCGCACACACACTTGTGATTATATCATGCATGCGACATATTATTATAATACATGTAATGTCGCTGATTTGATTTTAGTTTGACATTTTTTAATTAAAATTAAATAAAACTAATAATAGTTTGATTTTTTTTCCAAAGATCAAATCAAATCAAAAACCAATCACTGTGCGATTTTGTTTTGCAATTTGATGAATAATCAATTTTAATGTTATTTGGTCGTTTTCTTTATACACCCTTAGTTAGCAATACGCTTAGCCCTCAAAAAGTTCTTACAAATAAACAAATAAAATTTTATTCATATGTTAAAATATGACGATTTGAATAACTTAAATGACTATAAAAAGAGTAAATTAAAATATTATTAGATTTGAGGGAAAAGGGTCAAATTTATTCTACTTTAGTTTAATTAACTAATTTACCCTCCGCCATACTATAGGGTCAAATATACCGCCGTTATCAACTATTTAAAATACTTCATTTGGATGGAATCCACAAATAAGAGGTATTTTAAATGAGATTTGGATTATGATAATTTAAAATTGAAGTTTGAAGGACTTATTAATCAAGTTATTCGACACCACGCGGGCCAGCAAAGCAGCACATGATATATTTGTTAAAAAATTGACTTTTTGAAGTTGTGTTTTTTTAATATTTAAAATTATATTTAAATATATTATAGAAAAAATTATTGATTTTTTTAATATTTTTAATTTTTGAAAATTTTAAAAATTCAAAAATAAAAAACAATCATAATTAAAAATATTTTTAAAAATTTAAAATATTTAATAGATTATTTTTTTTATTTTTTTTATTTTTTTTAGTTTTTTTAATTTTTTCAATTTTTTGTTTTTTTACGTTTTTATATTTTTTTAATTTAAAATTTATAAAAACATAAATTACGAAATAAAGACTACAAGTAGAATTTAAACACTAATTAACAATTTCTAATTTAAAAATATAAAAACAGAAAAAAGAATATTAAGTTATAAAATTTCAAATATTAAAAAATTTAAATATTAAATTTATAATATTAATTTTTTTCTGTTAAATATGCAGCTCATGTTATCTTGAACAAGATGTAACTTTTTAATTTTTATAATTAATTAAACTGAAATAATTATCAATTTAAAAATATTTTTAATTTTTTTAATTTTTTTAATTTTTTTAATTTTTTTAATTTTTTTAATTTTTTTAATTTTTTTATTTTATTTGTTTTTATCTTTATTTATTTAATATTTTATTAACTTTTAATTTTTAATAATTAATTTTAATTAAATTTAAAAAAACTAGTTATATTATTATTTTAAATTAGTATTTTTCAATAATAATTATATTAAGGATAAATAAAAAATTAATTAATGTTTTTAATAGTTTAATAAATTTATAATTTGGTTTTATTTTTTTATTTTAACTTAATAATTATAAAATTTTAGTTACGTGATTTTTCAAAGGGGCTGATGTTCATATTTTCACTAATATATATTAATATTAATTCAGCTTTCCTCAATATTAAAAATAAAATGAAATTGAATTATTAATTCATGTTATTCTTCTTTAGACCAAAATACCCTTCCATTTCGACATGTACGAGGCTAAACTATTACAACAACAAGTAGTAAATAAGTACTCATAAGAGGGCAAAATTAGAAACATTGCTGCTTTAAGATGCCGAACTTCCATTGTCAAGCTCATAAACCGAAGGCAAAAGCTCAAAGAGAAGAGAGAGGAGAAATTTTTCTAAGGGTGGTTTGCCCCCTCTCTGCAACTCCAATGATTTCACATGAAAAAAAGGAAAAAAAAATCAAACAACCCTTGAATTTTTTTACTCAAAATGGTCCTTTTAAGTTATGGAGTTGAACTAAATTCATCTTCACAAAGAAGAGATTGAGAGAATTCTGATGCTACAATTGATACTTGGAAAGAGAAATTTAGAGACCCGTATCTTGGCGGGCGACCCGAAACGCAACCCGAGGTTTGTAGCCATGATGATGTCTTCATTCTCTTGTATTATCAACAGAGCTAAGCTTCATTTTTACTCTTGCATCTTGTTTGGATAGTTGTTGCCTATTGTATTGTATTATTATTCTAAAAGGGTGTGTTTGGTATGAAGGAAAATGATTTACATTTTTTGTTTTATGATGATAATTTCCTATCAGTGTTTGGTTACTAATGTAGCCCTCTGAGAAGAATAAAAGTTGGGGAATTTTCTGGGAGAACTAAGAATTTTCCTAAAAATGTTGTCCCAGAAAGAAAAATGAGGTTAATAAAGAGAAGGGACTTGTTAAGGGTGGTTGCTCCTCTCTGTTGTGCCAATGATTTTCTTTTTAGCAACTAAGCCAACAGCCCTTGTTCATAAAATACAAACAAATTGAGACATATGCTCAGCCGTAGATCTCAGTGTGCGTGTGTGTGCTGCTTTTTCCCCCTTTGAAGTAATTGTGCTAAAAGAGGTCAGGATGATGATAATGTTTTCCTTTCTCAGCTAATGAAATGGGCCATTGAGGACAATCCGGACCTATATCTTGGCTTGGCAAATCCCAGGATGGCCTGCAACTGAGGCTCTCTTTGTATGCAACTGGTGATTTTGCAGCCATGGTATGGTTGGCCTTTTGCTGGAGCCACTATCACAACAGCCTCTCTACTCCCCACACAAAGGGGCGGACAGCTCCACCCTCCTCACCAGGCCTCACTTGTGGAGAAGATGCCTTTATAAAGATGTTCGACTGTATCACAAAAAGATGGGTACTTTTTCTGCTTCTTAGATGTAAGCACATGATATCAGAGAGAATTTAACCTAAGAGACCCTGTATAAACAGATTTACACCAAAAGCACTTTGCTTTTTCAGTGAATATTGCTGATAGATAGATATATAGATAGAGAATGTGAGGCTATGATGATATTTTTCCTTCTTGTTTGAGCAACTCAATAGAGCAAGAAAATAGAGAGACCGTATCTTGGCGAGGCAATCCGGATGACTAGTGATTTTCTGTCATGCGACCGGTGTTTGCAGCCATGGTGTTGCCTTCATTCTCTTGTCTTATCGCCAGATCTGAGCCTCAGTTTTACTCTTAAGGTGTCTTTGGTATGATGGAAAACATTTTTCATGATGAAATCAGCACTTGGTTACCATTGTATCCCTCTCGAGGAGAGAAAAGTTGTGGAATTTGCAGGTGAGAGCAAGAATTCTAAAGGGAGTCATCCCAAAAAGAAATGAGGTTAATAGGAGAAGGGATTTTCTTTCTTAAGGGTGATTGCCTCTCTCTACAGCTACCGATTTTTTGTAGCTACTAAACCAACAACCCTTGTTCATGAAATACTCGGAGTAGAAGATGAATCCATATATCTCAAGATGATCATAATGTCACTCTCTAGTGATGATAATAATGTCACTCGGGTTAACAAATTAGGGCACTCGAAGACGATCCAACCCGTATCTTGTCTCGGGCAATCCAGGATGGCATGCAATTGAGGCCTTCTTTTGCATGCAACCAGTGATTTTGCAGCCATGGCGTGTTGCCTTCTTCTTATTGAGCCAAAAGTACCATCTGGAACAACCTCTCTACCCCACCCACAAATGTAGGGGTAAGGTCTCGGCGTACGCCTCACCCTCCCGAACCCCACTTGTTGGGATTACACTGGGTTGCTGTTGTTGGTGGTGATGGCTGCTTTCTTGTCCGAGCAAAATGCAGCCATTCGAGCCTCAAAATTTTCTAATCGAACCGGGACTTCACGTGCTATATGTGGGTCGTGTGGGTTGGGAAGGAGTAATTCATGTTAGGTAAGATTTTTCCAAGTGTGGTTGCTCCTCTTCCTGCAACCCAGTGATTTCTCATATGAAAGAAAAAATGAAAAAATTCAAACAGCCCTTAAATCTCGTGGAAAAATTATTCACACCCCCGCTGAGATTTTTGACTCAAATGGTCCTTTATGTTATGGAGTTGAACTAAATTCATCTCACAAAATAAGAGAGCGAGAGAGAATTCTCGAGGCTTCAATGATACTTGCGCAGAAATTAAGAGACCCAGATCTGCCACATGACCCGGAAGGCAAGTGATTTTGTGTCACGCAACCGAATTTTGCACCATGGCGTATGTCTTTGTTCTCTTGTTACCTATTGTATTGTTATTATCTCCTGTAAGGGTGTCAAGTGGTGTGAAGTAAAAGTGTTTTTTTTTGTGATGAAATTCCGTGCTTGGTCACCGACATGCATCCCTTTGGCTGAGTTAAGAAAGTTTCTGGAATGTTAAATATATGTAAATATATTTAAAGTACATAATTAACCGTATCCCTAGAATTAGGTGCAAGGTTATCATGTTTTGCCTTCTATTAGAAATAATTCCTCAATGATTCTCATTAAGATAAACGTATATATACAAAACCAAGCATTGATACGGTTAATTTGCAGGATACAAGCATGATATGTGCCTAATTTTAAGGATATTAGCATGATATGTGCCTAAATATATTTACATATATTTAACAAAACGATCCTTTTCTTCCTTCCACACAAAGCTCCCTAAATTTTCTCTCTTTTCTTTCTTCTCCATTTACTCTTCTTTTCTATTCTTCTTCGTCCACTGGAATGATAACAAGAGCACTTTCATCCTGCACTTTGTGCTTCTTAACATTCTAACCATATTCCATCACTCTAGAAATGGAGAATGTACAATACTCCATACGGGCTTTAACTCTTCAAAATCACCGCACGTTCTCATAAGGTCCTTCATCATATTATCTCCCGCCAGGGGCAAAGAGAAGGGCAGTTCTTCTGACCAGGATGAAAGAACTTATATTAGAAATAATTCCTCAATGATTCTCATTAAGATAAATGCGTATATATACAAACCGAAGCATGATATGTGCCTAATTCTAAGGGACACGCTAACATGATACGTGCCTAATTCTAAGGGATACGCTAGTATGATATGTGCCTAAATATATTTACATATTTAATGTGGAAATTCCCAGGCGAGAGCCAGGTTTTTCCTAAAATTTCAGCCCGTAAAGGGAAGTGAGGTTAATCGAGAGGAGAGAGATTTTCTTCTAAGGGTGGTTGCCCCTCTCACAACTCCAAATGATTTTTATATGAAAAGAAAAAGAAATCAAAACCCTTTGGGAATCTCGGGAAAAATTGGGAAATGTTTGACTCAAATGGTCCTTAATGTTATGGAGTTGAACTAAATTCATCTAATGAAGAAGAGTGATTGACAGAATTCTGAGGCTGCAATTGATACTTGGCAAGAGAAATTAAAAGATCCGTATTTTGGGGGGCGTAATTCGAATGGCAACCGAGGTTTGCAGCCATGCGATGTCTTCATTCTCTTGTTTTATCAACAGACCTGAGCTTCAGTTTTACTCTTATAGCTTGTTTGATGGTTGTTACATATTGTAAGATGTCTTTGGTATGAAGGAAAGCGTTTTGTTTTAAGGTTGGGAAATTTAGTGAGAGCCAAGAATTCTTCCTGTAAGCAGCCCAGAAAGAGAAATGTTAATAGAGAGAAGGTAATTTTTGTCAATGGTGGAGGGCCCTCTGTTGTGCCAATGGATTTTCTTTTTAGCAACTAAACCAACAGCCTCTTAGTCAAAATACAGAAACTGCAGTTGTGGATAATTGATACATATGCTTAGCTGTAGATCTCAGTGTGTGTGTGTGTATCTTTTTCCTCCTTTCTGACTAATTGTGCAAAAGAGGCTGTAATGATGATAACGTTTACTTTCTCGCTAACAAAATCGGGCATTGAGGACAGTCCACCCGTATCTTGGCTTGACATATCCTTAAGATGGCCTGCAACTGAGGCTCTCTCTTCTTTTCATGCAACCAGTGATTTTGCAGCCATGGCGTGGTTGTTTCTGCCTGAGCAAAAATATCTGAGCCTCAAACTTTTTTGGAATCAACTGGAGACCTCTTGTGCTTTTGAAATACATTGAGTAAGCGTTTGGCCATAGATTCCAAATACTTTTCACTTTATTTGCTCCAGCTACAGATCAAAAGAATGATGTATGATGTATCACAGATATGGGTACTTTATCTTCTTCATAGATATAAGCCCATGATTTCAGAGAGAATTTAACCTAAGAGACCTCAAAGTTTGCATTTAAACCAAAAGTACTTTGCTTTCTCAGTGAATGCTGAGGATAGATAGATATAAGATAGAGAATATGAGGCTATGAGACTACTTTCTTCCCTTCTTTTTTGAGCAACTCCAATAGGGCAAGAAAAATAAAGGGACCATATCTTGGCTGGGCAATCTGGATGTATTAGTGATTTTGTGTCATGCCAACGGTGTTTGCAGCCATGGCAAATGTCTTCATTCTCGCCTTGTCAGCATATCTGAACCTCAATATTACTCTTATGATGTCTCTTGGTATGAATGGAAATTCTTTATCATGATGAAATTAGTATTTGGTTTCGTATTCTCTTAAGAAGAGAAAGATGGGAAATTTTCTGGTGAGAACCAAAATTTTCCTGATATAGAAGTCGGCCCAAAAAGCTTAAAATGAGGTTAATAGAGAAGGGATTTGTTGTTAAGGGTTGTTGCCTCTCTCTCGTTGTGCCAATGATTTTTTTAGCAACTAAACCAATAGGCCATGTTCATGAAATACGTAAATAGACGCTTCGATCATGGAAAATATGCATTAAGCTTCATCTGTTTTCAATCTACAGCTTCAGCCATAAAATTGTCTCTTCTTTTTTTGATAATCGGTGGTGTCCTGCCAGCTTGCGCGCACCTCGACTCACTTCACTGGGATATCTACCACCCGCCCACCAACAACAGTGTCAGTAACTCCTTGCTCACCAAGGCTAGAACAGATGAGAAGAAACCACCTAGTATTTTTTGTCTCGTTGAGGCTTGAACCCGAGACCTCATGGTTTGAACCCACTTCATTGAACACTAGGCCTTTGTGAGTATGTCTTTGGCGCATTTTCTTTTCCTCTTCTGGAGTGAGTACGTAGGCAAAGTGATGGTAATGTTTCAATATTTCGGCTGGAAAAATCTGGTATTAAGACTATCTGACCCATATCTTGGCCTGGCAATTCCCCTCTTATGTATGTAACTGGTGATTTTTTTGCAGCCAAGTATTAGTTGTCTTTATTCTCCTTGCCCGATCAAAATGCAAACTCTGAGCCTCAAATATCTACCACTAGACCAAAACACCCTTCCTTTTCAAGCTAAGCAGTAAACAAGTATTCAGCAGTAAATACCCTTCCTTCTTTCTCAGAGCAAATGAATCGGGCAAGAAAAATAAAAGGGACCCGTATCTTGGCGGGACAGCCCGGATGGGTAGTGACTTTGTGTCATGCAACTGCTGTTTGCAGCCATGCCAATGTCTTCATTCTCGTCTTGTCAACAGATCTGAGCCTCAACTTTACTCTTAGGCTGACTTTGGTATGATCGAAAACATTTTTCATGATGAAATCAATACTTGGTTACCAATGTATCCTCACGAGGAGAGAAAAAGCCAGGTGAAAGCCAGAATTCCTAAAAGAAGTCAGCCCAGATAGAGAAATGAGGTTGGTTGTGGGAGAAGGATTTTCAGGGGTGGTTACCCTCTGTTGTACCAATGATTTTCTGTAGCTACCTAACCAACAACCCTTGTTCATGAAATAGTCAGAAGTACTAGATGAATTGATATATCTCAGTGATAATAATAATGTCACTTTTTGGGTTAATAAAATGGGGTGTCAAGATGATCCAACCCAGATCTTGGCCTGGCAAATCTCAGGATGACTTGCAATTGAGGCTTCTTTGCATGCAACTGGTGATTTTGGTAGCCATGGCGTGGTTGCATTCTCTTTGTCCGAGCAAAATGCAGTATCTGAGCCTCAAATTTTTCGGAATCGAACTGGGGGCTTCTTGTGCTTTAAGGGGTCGTTTTGGTTGCTGGTTAAGAAAGGAGTTATTCTTGTCAGGGAGGGCTTTTTCTACAGGTGGTTTCCCCTCTCTGCAACTCCAGTTATTTCTCATATAAAAAGAAAAAATCAAACAACCCATTAACCAGGGAATTTTTTTTCACACCCTGTTGAACTCTTTTAACTTAAATGGTCCTTAATGTTGGAGTTAAACTAAATTCATCTCAAAAGAATAGTGATTGAGAGCATCTGAGGCTGCAGTTGATACTTGGCCAGAGAAATTAACAGACCTGTATCTTGGTGGGGTGACCCGGAAAGTAAACCAAGGTTTGCAGCCATGGCAATGTCTTCATTCTCTTGTTTCATCAATAGATCTGAGCTTCACTCTACTCTCCTTTTTGGAAATGGCTGTTACCTATTGTTATGTTGCTCTGACTCTTCAAAACGACGCCATACCCATGTCGCCAAAAGTACACTACTTTGGAGAATCCAACACGCACCTATCGACATTTTTGAAGAGTCCGAGCAACATAGCTGTTATGTTGCATTGATATTCTAAAAGGGTGTCTTTGGTATGAAGGAAAAATAATTTGTTCGAAGAAAGTTGGGAAATTTTTCAGGTGAGAGTCAAGAATTTTCCTATAAAAAATGTTAGCCTTCCAGAAAGAGAAATGGAGGTTAATAAAGAGAAGGGATTTACTGTTAAGGGTGGTTGCCCCTCTGTTGTGCCAATGATTTTCTTTTTAGCAACTAAAGTAACAACCCTTGTTCATGAAATACAATAGACAATATTGGTCAGCAGTTATGACAATTGAAACATATGCATGTATTTTCTTCAATCTACAGCTTAAGCCGTAGATCTCACTGTGTGTGTATCTTTTTCCTCCTTTCTGAGTAATTGTGCAAAAGAGGCTGTGATGATGATAATGTTTTACTTTCTGGGCTAACAAAATCAGGCATTGGGGACAGTCCGAATTCGTATCTGGCTTGGCATATTCCAGGATGGCCTACAACTGAGGCTCCCTTTTTTTGCATGCAACTGGTGATTTTGCAGCCATGGCGTGGTTGCCTTCTCTTTGTCCGAGCAAAATGCATTATCTGAGCCTCAAATTTTCGGAATTGAACTGGGGACTTCTTGTGCTTTGAAATGCATTAAAGTTTGCTCCAATTAGCTCAAGCAACAGATCAAAAGAATGACTTTTCACAGAAAGATGGGTACTTTATCTTCTTCTGAAATATAAGCCCATGATATCAGAGAGAATTTAACAGGCTTGCCGAGAGGAGGAATTTTTCATGGGTGGTTGCTCCTCTCTGCAACTTCAGTGATTTCTCATATGAGAAAGAAAAAATAATGGGTGGTTGCCCCTCTCCTGCGGGTAACAAAGGGAAGGCAATTTCTTCTAAGGGTGGTTCCCCCTCTCTTGCTTGGCCTAATGATCTCTTTAGCAACTAAACCAACAGCCCTTGTTCAAGTGAATACTCAGAAAGGTCACTTTGATCATAGAAAGAAGCTAATCTTCATCTGTTCACAATCTGCAGCTTCGAACTTAAACAAACTTGCATCTATGTACGTGTGTTTTTGGCACATTTCTTTTTCCTCTTTTCGAGTAATAGAAGTAGTGATGATGTTTCATTTTCAGAGATGAGGAATTTTTCATGGGTGGTTGCCCCTCTCTTGAGGGTAACAGAGGGAAGGCAATTTCTTCTAAGGCTGGTTGCCCCTCTCTGTTTGGCCCAATGATATCTTTAGCAACTAAACCAACAGCCCTTGTTCATGAAATACTCAGAAAGGTCACTCTGATCATGGAAAAATAGGCAGTAATCTTCTGTCCTCAATCCGCAGTATAAACTTGCATCTATGTAAAGGGGTGTTTTTTGCACATTTCTTTTCCTCTTTTGAATAATAGAGGCAGTGATGATGTTTGCCTTCTCTTTGCCTGATCAAAATGCAGATCTGAGCCTCAAATTTCTGAAATCGAACCCAGCTCCTCTTGTTCTTTGAAATCTATTGTCCAAATTCTTTAGCTCAAGCTTCAGACTGTAAGAATGAGGTGTCAGAGAAGATGGGTGCTTTTTCTTCTCTGCTAAGCCCATGATTTCAAAACCAAAAGCACTTTGCTTTCTCATTGACCGTGGTTGATAGATATATAGATAGAATTTTTCTGATGCCATGCAAACCCAAACCAATCTATCGACTATGCTCAATCCGTAATCACTTGATATATATGATTGGAAATGCTATAGGAAGGATCAAACATTCGACCTTGTGGTTAATAGCCGCATGCTCTAACCAACCGAGCTACGCCATGCAAACCCAAAATTGATGAGAAAAGGTAGAGTGGAGAATATGACAAATAAACAAATGACGGGGCTATGATGAAATTCTTCTTAGAAAATCCAATGACACATTCAGATAATTTGAACCATAGCTTGGCAGGGCGAATTGGTTAGCGTTTATGGAAACATGCTAAAGTATTGTGTTGTCACGGTGCTGAACCGGCATGCCAATAATTTCTTCGTTGCTCTAACCAACAGCTCCTTTTGTGTAGGTATATGTGTGTGTACGTATAGTGTCTTTTTGGTCTCAATCTCTCTGTTACTACTCTGTTTTGTCTCTGTAAAAATTCCCAACATGTTCTTGTTAGCCAATGGTACCTTTCAGGACAGATTTTTCCTTCTATTGTTCTTCTTCTTATCGCTAGTTCAACTGGTTGAGGATGAAAAGCTTGATTGGATTAAAACGGTAAACCAATGAGTTGCATAATCTATTGTTGTTGCAATGGCTTTTTGTCTCTTATTGTTGATAATTGGCAGGATTTTGCTAAACCCTCTCTATATATAGCCAATCCCCAAGTAAGTAATTTCCGAATAGATCAAGCTTTCTATACAAATGAATCCATTCTAATGGTACGCATTGAGGCCATAAGTCAAAAGATCCTTTGGATGTCCTAAATACAGAACCAAAATGTTCCAAAAGCTTGCAGCAGAGTGGCACTTCACCATCCGAAAAATTATTTCGGTATGGTTGAATAAAGACCCGGTACCTTGTATATACTAAACAACTTATTCCAAGATTTCTTGACACCATAGTCTTTCGTCACCCATAACTTAGAAGTGTCCTTCCCCTGATGAGTATAAAAGAATAACCACAAAGCATTCCTCCCACTCTTGACATTTGAAATACTAAATGAAACCACCAAATTACTTCTTACAGACAAGCCAATGAAATGGTCCATGTAGAAATGCCAAAGAGTCCATATTAGACAATACAGGGTGAATGCAAGTAGGATGTTTATCAAATTTTTCTCCGGAACCACTTTCAGCACTAGAATTTCATTGCGTGCTGTCTGATCAATCTTAAGGATCTTATCCCAATCTGCACGTACAATATTCCTCTGCTGAAAATTTTGAACGAGGAAGTACTATTGACTCACAGATCACCCGAAATGGATGTGAGATGATGATTGCTTCTTTCTGCCATCTAGTTTACTGCTTTTTGATAAAATCTGACCGTATCTCTACAGGCAATCTGGTATGGCATCACATGCAAACCAGTATCTGCAGCCATGGCGTGTGCTGCTTTCTCTTTGCATGATCAAATACAGCAAAATCCGAGAGCCCTAGAGGAGTCTTTCACACAACAATGACAATTTGTGCAGAAAGGAAGAATGAGGCCAATAGAGAAAGGAATTTCTGAGGGTGCTGTTCTCTCTGGTTACCTCGATTTTCCATCAACGCCCAAACCAACAACCTCTGCTTTCCTTTTTTTCCTTTGGTATATTTAGGGTTGTTCATGGTTTGGTTTAGTTTTGACCTATAAAAAAGGCAAATATCTGTTGCCATTGATGTGATGCTGATAGTACTCCCTGTTTTTTTAATGTTTGAAACTGTCCACAAATTGCTATGCAAAGTTTCTATTTATCCTGAGGCAATGATGATATTGGTTAATCCGGGCTGATTTCGGGCATGTAGAAAACCCGATTCATATCTTGGCTGGGTAAATTGATCATATGATCAGTTCATCCGATCATTTTGTGTTTTGAAACTGTCCATAAATTAAATATGCAAAAATTTCTATTATCCGAGAGGCAATGATGATATTTGATCTGGGCTAATTTCGGGGCATGGAGAAACCTGATTCCGTATCTTGGCGGGGCAAACTCGGAGTATGATTAGTTCATTTTGCAGCCATGGCATTGTCATTTTCCTCTGCCCCATTTTACACAGATCTGAGCCTCAACTTCCAATTAATCTTTTAGTACGGGTCACAGAAATCGGCTATCTGTGCACTTCCTCAATTTACTGCGTTGATAAAATCTGACCTGTATCTTGGCGGGGAGACCTGGTATGGCATCAGTTGCAAACCGGTGTCTGCAGCCATGGTGGTCGCTTTTCTTTGTAGGTTCATAGAAAAGCAAAATCTGAGCCCTAATAGTTACCGACAACCATAAGGATAGTCTGATGGTCGCTCGACCTTGGAAAACCCAAACCCAATTGGGTTCACTTTTTCTTGAACACCCCATTTCAGATGCTGTTGTCCATCAAACTGTTTAGTTAAAAAATGTGGCAATTGGAGAAAAATGGGGATCTTTCAGGGTGGTTGACCATCTCCTGCATGCCAATGATTTCTTTTTTGCTCTAATCAACAGCCCCTTTTGCATATGTATGTGTGTCTATATATGTATTGTATGTCTGTTTCTGTCTGTCTATCTATATCTATCTGTCCATCTGGCTGATTCTCGATGTAATCTCTACCAAAAGAAAGTTTGTACTCAAATCAAGATTGAAAGGAAAATAACTACAACAACATAAAAAGGTAAACAAAGCAAATGAAGCAACAAGTAGTTGTAATTAGTAAAATGGAGAATAAGATACTACACAAAGCACTAATAATAATCTAAATAATACTACACGACAACACTCGGCTACCTACTTCCCTTCTACCCTACTATCCTCAACCTCCATACCTTCCTATTCAGTGGTCATGTCCTCGCAAAGAGACTTACGAGGTCTCTTGGTTAAATTTCTCTTATAAATTAGAGTGTGTTTTACTTCAAAAATGAGGTTCACTAAAGAGGAAGAATGAGGCCAATAATGAGAAAAGGGAATTTTTACGAGGGTGGTTGCCCCCTCTCGCTTGGCCTATGATTTTCCATCAACCAAACCAACAACGACCTTCTTCAAAAGTACTACTACTACTACCGTTTCGATTTCTGAGTTAAACCAAATTCCTCTCGATCTAGTTGTTTATCAAAAATTGCTTGAAATTGTCCAAAAATGGTCGTAAAGTTTCCATTTTTCAAAATAGGTTTCCATTTTTCAAAAATAGCAAGAAATCAATGCAAGAACAGAAAATTTATGGCTGTGATGAAAATTTATGGTGTAGTGGTTAGTACCGACTTTGAATTCCAGATGCACTGGTTCGAATTCCCCATTAGGACATGAGTTCTTAATCTAAATTTCACATTGGGTACGTTGTTGTTAATGATGACAATGCGTTTTGAGCAATTTGAAATGGCGCGTATTTAGATAAGAGCCGTATTCGCAAAAGTGACCAGAAGGTAGCCCATGGTGGTTTTTATGAAGTCGTATTGTCACGGCTTAACTTTTAAAGGCCGTGGGACAGCCTTAAGGTGGCTAAACTTTCACTCAAGTCACCCTCTTACCGTCTAGAAGGCACAAAATGTGCCAAGGATCGATGGCAAGTAAAGAAGGCAGTGTGAAGTAAATAAGGGAAGACAAGATATAAGGAGGCCAAATAGCCCCTTTTGCTTCACTATATATGAACAAATCAACAAGCGAAGAATGAGCAATGTGAAAGACTTCACACAAAGAGAACCCGAAGGTCTCGGCACCGCCCAACACTGACAAAAAAGAATCGCCCATGCAGAGGCTGGTATGGCGGTCTTGAACCGACGTATGCAGGTTCTGAAAGCAACTTCTCGTCTCGAGACCGAGTCCTAAAGGGTCAATGGGTTAAAAACAACATCTGGAAGCAAAGTGCAGGAGCACTGCGAGGGACTCGACAAGCCTAGAGCAGAGGCTCATGGAGGCTTGGGCCGAGCCATGTGGGCAAGTCGGGACACCCTTAGGCAAAGAATCGGGATGGCTGCCTTGTAGGTAACGACTGAGGCGCCGAATCACTCTTAGCATGAGACCCAGATAGACGCTCCTAAGCCTAAAGGAGTTCAAGTGGTGAACGAATGCTCAAGACGTTGAAAACTTCATTTGCGACTGAGTGCTATTTGAAATGTCAGCGTGGAAAATGAATCTCGCCAAGTGTCCGTACGCCAGCCCATGTACTCGACCGGAGCACGCCATGTTGTGGTGGCTGCGAAAGAAGGTAGATATTGACCGAGGGACTTGTGTTATAGCCGATCGGGCACGCTCAAAGAAGAGCCTGCCGGCGCTCTACCTCAAAATGTTGTGCACGAGGCCCGTCGAAAGCCGAGGAGCCTGCTGTGCATCTACCATCCGTGAGTACGTGAAGGAATCTACCAAGCTCACCCTCCAAATTCGAATCTTACCAGCCGAAAGACATGCCGCGTTCTATTTTCGGGATGGCCTCCAAGAACTGGGACAAAACAAGAGCCGTACAGCGGCGTGTGTAAGAGATGTAGACGAGGCCATTGTTGCGGCCGAGTCTTTGATGATTTCCGCTCGTAAAAGCTCAAAGGCTTAAGGACAACGCCCGACTACTGGGTGTCGCAAGACAGAATGAGAGAAGGACAGAGGCAAATCTCGCCCACCTGGTCAGTGGATTTGAAGGCGACCGCAACTCTGATCCTCTCATTTCCGCAAAGACTACAGTGAGCCAAGAAGGGAGGCAACCACTGCGGATAGTTGTTATTTGTGCGTGACTCCTCCCACACATACGTAAACCCGCCCAAGTTGGGAAAGTCATGGCCATGACAAGCAATGCATACGCCGCCTATCCACTAATAAACCAATGGACAAGGAACAAGGGCTGAGTCAGCTCGAGGAAAGAACAAGTGCAAAGGGGCTTGTTCAATCTCATATGACCTTGTTCAACCATATGGCCTCGCAAAGGATATCACCACCCGCCTGAAGTAGGCCAAGGAATCTTTATTCACTGATGCCAACAACGAGTTCACCCGCGTCATGGTGGACACGGGAGCCACTCACAACTTCGTGATCTGGTGCAAAGGCTAGAGAGAGCTCGAGCTCACTTTCATCTCTAGCCGCACACGCCGCCGAAGGATCTGGCCAATGCCCTCCCCAATAATGTAAACGCGCCAGCCTCCTAACATTCTCATTTCTGGGAGCTTGGCATGGTCAACCAATCTCACCGTGGGCACCTACGGGATGTATTCGACATCGTAATGGGCTCTAGACTTCGTACGAGATCAATGCTTTCATCTCTCCCCACCAACCAACCGCACATCAATGACGAAGGCGCTCCCGGGGACAGGCCGGGCTGGGTCCGGCGCCCCAAAAGGGCATGCGCTTGCTCGCCATGAATCGGTAAAGTGGACTCAAGAGTGGAACCGACCTTCCTCGCATCAAGCCAGGAAGTGCCAAGAAGCCTGCAAACTGTGGTCCATTCCGCCATGCATCCAACATGTCTCGACAGAGCATCGTGACATCATGCCAAGAGCTCCCTAAGAAACCGCCCGCCGGAGATTGACCACCGCATCGAGCCGATTCCGGGGCCAAGCCACCCGCCACGCCACCCCTACCGCATGGCACCAATACCAGCCGGAAGAGCGAAAGAGGCGCCTAATCAACTCGGAGGCAGGGCATACTCGCCCTCCAAAGCACCTTTGGCGCCCCTGGCATCGTTCCAGAAGAAGAAAGAAGGAACACAAGGACTGCGGCATCGACTACCGGCTCTCAATAAGGTGATGCGAAAGAACAAATACCCAATCACCGTTGATCGTTGCATTTGCTCGATAAAGCTGGGACAAGCCAAGGTCTTCTCAAAGACGGGACCCGAGGGGAAGGGCTACCAATGCCCGCATCAGCCGAGACGAGCCAAAGACAACTCGCATCACCGTGATACTGGGCCTTCTGAAAGTGGCTTGTCATGCCATTCGACTTACAAATGCCCCGCCACGTTCCGCATGCTCATGAACCTATTTAATTCCACCCCCTTCTGCATTGTGTTTGTCGTCATCTACCTTGATGATATTGTGGTCTACAACAGAAGAAATGAGGAACATGTACAACACCTCCTGGCAGTATTCCAGGTATTATGAGAATGAACTGTACGTCGCAGGGACAAGTGCACGTCGCCCAGCCTTACGCGTCCGCCTTGGGCACACTATCTCGCAGTATAGACTGGAATGGACTATGACAAAGTTGGAAGCAATAAGTGGACTGGGATAAGACCAACCGGTAATAGCTAACTCCATTTCTCGTCTCACCAACTATTACAAAGCTTCATTACAAAGTTACTCCAAGATAGCTACACCTCTCACCACCTATTGAAATGGCCTGAATGGAAGGGCACGCATGCCAAGAGGCTTTGATGGCCGAAGATCGCCATCACAAAGAGCGCCCTTTCTGCCCGACTTCGCAAAGCCTGAGGTCCACGCACGCCTGCACTATGCTATCAGGCGTCCCGATGCAAGAGGGTCACACTATTTGCTTTCGAGAGTCGAAAGTCGAACGAGGCAAGACCCTGGCCAGATTTCCTGGTCTACGTAGAAGGAGCATTTACGAATTATACCACCTGCCTAAGGTCAGCGTCACTATTTGTCAAGCTCTCATTTCACCGTTACACGTACAACGCAGCCACAAGCTACCTGCACACAACCAAAGCTAACTCCTGCTGTGCCCACAAGTGATTTTCTAAATACCACAAGAATAATTTTTTCACCTTGGAATATGTCAGCTCCGACTAATGTTGCTGCGTGATGCTTTAAGCCTAAGGCACCTGGGCGCCTTGTCACACAAGCAAAGAAGAAAGATTTTTAGACGTAATCAAGGAGGGAATGCAGAACACCCTGGGCTTGTCAAAGTACTCCGTTTTGGCTAGCCAAGGCAAAACGGGCAAGCTTTGGGATAAGTGTAAGCAGAGTCGAGGGATCCCTCACATCACGAAGTGTCGAGTTGGCAAAAGTGAGCATCGGGCGACGATCCTTAGGGAAACCTTTCGAGTCCCTACTCGCCGCATGGAGACAATTGCATGCCCTTTGGGCACCCTAATTAATCCAGACACATGTGTAGAGCCGCCTTCACACGATGTGCACTGTTAAGGCGGGAGAGATGAAAGCATTGGATCTCGTACTCGTGGGGTCTAGTCCCAAAGACAATGTCGAACACGCCCCATGGGAGCCACAAAGGAAATTGGTCTCCGCCGTGCCAAGCTCCTGGGGAGAAACGGGAATGTCGGGAGCAAAGCCAAGCACTGTGGGGAGGGCATTGACCGTCTTCAGCAGTGCGTGTCACTAGAGATGAAAAAGTGAGCTCCAAACTCTCTCTAGCCTTTGCCTCCGCCGTCACGAAGAGCAGGGCTCCCGTCCACCATGATGCGACAAAGCACTGCTCCCAAGCATCAATGAATAAGGATTCTCAGCTCACACGAAGGCTACCAGCCGATATCGCTGCGTGGCCATATGGTCAACAAGGTCATATGACGGAACAAGCTTCCACGCTCGTCCTCTCTGCGCCCGCCCCTTGTTCCTTCGTCCGGTTTCTACTGTGTGGGACGGCACATGTCCGAAATGGATTGCTATTTCCATTGCCATACTTCAGAAGTTTTCCAACTGCGCTTTCGTATAAAAGGGAGGAAAGTCACCGCACAAATAACAACTATCACGGGTGGTTGCCTCTTCCGCTCCTCATAGCTCTTTGCGGAAATGAGAGGACGGGTTGCGGTCGCCTTGCCGTCACGACCTGGACCGGGAGGCGTACTTGCCTCTCGTCCTTCTCTCCTCGTTTCCGCCTTGGCAAGACCCTGTCTGGCGGTTCTTCTTCGCCTTGAGCCAGCGAATTGCCAAAGATTCTAATAGCAACAATGGCTCATCTACGCCCTACCCGCCGCTCGTAACTCTTGTTTGGCCCACTGGGAGGCCATCCAAGAAATAGAACAAAGAGCAGTTCGCCGGTAAGATTTGGAATTCTCGAGGGTGAGCTTAGTGAATTCTTTCACGTACCTCACGGGGATGGTAGATGCCCGTCGAGCCCTCAACTTTCTGACGGCCTCATGCACAACATTTGAGGGTAGAACCGCCGTTTGAGCCTTCTTCAACCGGTGCCCGCCCGCGAACACAAGTCCCCACACACTGCCTTCTTTCGCCGCCACCACAACACGGCAAGATTTGGGCCGTGTACATGGTCGCCGTCCCACTTGGCGATTCATTTTCCATGCCAACATTTTCAACAAGACTCAATGCCAAACGAAGTTTTCAACGCCTCGGGCATTACGTTCACCTTGGAACTCCTCGCTTAGGAGCGTCTGAGTGCGGTCTCCCGCACTGGGCCGGCCCGCCGCTCCGCCGTTGCCTCCTGGCCGTATCCGCTGTCGCCCAAGGGTGTCAACTTGCCCCCACGCCGCCAAAGCCCTCCACAGGTCGCTTCCAGTTTGTCGGGCCCCTCTCCTGCGTTCTACCCGCCCAAGATGTTGTTTTTAACTTCATCCAAATTTCATAGCTAATGGCCTCAAGAGACGAGAAGTTGTTTTCAAGAACCTCTATACGTTCTGGCTCAAGACCGCCATACCTCGCCTCTCGTGCATGGCCGATTTTCTTTCGTCCGGCTCGGGCGTGGCCGGGAACCTTCAGTTTCTCCCGTGTGAGTCCCTTCTTCACCACGGCAAGCCAGGATCTCTCACTCGCTTATCCCTCCGACCGGATTACTTCCTTGGGGCTCAACTTCCGTTGTCTCCTTGGAAAGTAGCTTCCTCCTTTCGCTATTGCCATTAACAATGCTCGATACCACTTGTCACGGCTTAACTTTTAGCAAGGTCATGGGATGTTTTAAGGTGTGGCTAAACTTCCACTCAAACTTCAGTCCTCTTAATCGCCTAGGCACAAAATGCTCCTAAGGATCGATGGCAAGTAAAGAAGGCAGAAGTAAATCGAAGACAAGATATAAGTGAGGCCAGCCCTTTTTCTTCACTATATATGGGAAATAAATCTCGAATGTCAGTTAATGAAAGTAGTAATGCGAAAGACTGACATAATGGCTGCCCCTTGAGGCCTATTTATACTACATACAAGCTCCCTACACTACGTGCCAAATGGCAAACGCTAACGCATTGCCGGTTTGCTAGCCAAAGATGCCAAGTATTTATCGGGTTGCATAGAGCAAGTCGCATGCTTCGCCGTCGACAAAGGTCGGCGGCCGTGTCGTGTGGCGCAGCAAGCGTTTTTGTCGCGGCCGCAGTCGTGGGCGTTGTGCATGCTTTTGCAAGGTCAAGGCTCGTATGCGTCATTGCCCCCAAGGTGCCGAGTTGCCCGCCTTTGGCTCGACTGGCTGCGCCAGCTGGTCTCGTGTCTTGGCCGCTGAAAGTTGGGGAAAATGCGGCAAATTTAGTGGATTTGCTGGATGGGTTACACACGATGCTTGATTTGACAACTGAGCCTTGTTATGTACATGCTGCACATGTATGTATCTTACACACACACAAAAAAAAAAACATACATATCATGAGAAAATATCCAAGGTAGTCCTATGTAGAAGTGCGTGATGATCTTTCAATCAAATCTCTTAAGCCTAGTAATTAAGCGTTGAGACTTGAGAGAGTACGTGACCCGTATTCAAGGTGTGGGACAAGGACCAAAATGCATCGATATCATGGCATGCAACTAGAGATATTTGGTGCCTACGGTGTAACCGGACTTTCGCTTCCGAGCATAAATAAATGCTAACTGAAAGCCTCAATTGTCACTTATTATCTTACTCGGTGTATCAATATGGAGCAAATAATTTGAATACGTATGTAAGGTGAATGAAAATGACAAACATCTCATTAGTTTAAGTCCGAGGCTTCTGGACGTGAGTGTTTGGGAAGTTGACGAGTTGTTTGAGTGGTTGCCCTTCTCTTTCATTCTCGCAGCCAATAACAACATGGCCTGGGTTGTAATCCCAATGTTGTCCGGGGAGGGTAGGACCTTTATCTCTACCTCCGTGAGGTAGAGAGGCCGCTTCCGATAGATCCTCCGTCAATGAAAAGTGTCTCGATGCGGTGATTGTTGTAAGAAAAGAGAACAAAATAGCAAGATGCAAAACAAATGCAGCAACAAATAGTTATACACATTGAAGAATAAAAAGGCTACGTGATAACTAAATAATACTACTAAGAGGAAAAGAGGAGACAGGAGGCTACCCACTAACCTTCTACCCTAACGCTCGTCCTCCGTACCTTCTAAGGTCATATCCTCGCTAGCCCCCATCAGTCTTGTCTAATCACCTCCTCGCTCTTTCCTAGCCTACCTCTCCCAACTCCCCGCTACAGCCAACCTCGTACTTCCTCTTTTTTACTCACGCAGATCTTCGCATCACCACATGCCCGACCATCTCAAGCAATCCCGCCCTCATCTTCAAAGAGCCAATGATCACTCAAATTTCCCGATTTCAAACCACTCTTTAGCAAAATAAGTTCAATGAGGCGGTAACGATTTTCATTCCTTACGCATTAGAGGATTGATCTTTGCAAGTATCTCGACATGACAGCTTGTGGGTCTTGTGAGATATGCAAGCTATTTAGGATTTTGTATCTCAATACAAAGGCTTCTTAAGCTTGCAGCCATGGCGGTGTTTCATTTATGTCTGAAAAAAAGGATAATCCGAGCCTCCAAAATACCTGTTTGTGTTCAAAGGATGAGGCTTTTTATGGAACTCGAGAAAGGTTGAGATATCTTTGTGGTGGTTACGCTCTTCTCCGAAGTTCAATTTAGCCAATGAATTTTCCAGTACTTTTGTTATAAAGAGAAAATTTAACAGCCCTTTAAGAGAGAATACATTTTCCCCTAAACTTGGCTCCGGGAAAACCCCGAATCCTAAACCCAAACTTTGTGAATAAGGCTATGATGATATTCTCCCTTGAAGCTTGCAAGTCGTGGGGATTTTTGAGCTGATTCATATCTTGGCTAGGCAAAGGCAAGGAATTTGTGAGGTGGGTTCTTATGTGCTCTCACACAAAAGGCCTCTGGCTTATGCAGCCATGGTGGATTAGACATTTTCTGATAGATCAAACCTGAGCCTCTTTGCTGTGTTAAGTTTAGTTCTACAATGGGTGGTCTGTTTCTTTCGCCCTTACTTCTTTTTATGATCATACAAAAACAACAACATATCTTCGCAATCCACAAGTGATTACACTAGTGGGTCTCGGGGAGGGTGGTGTGTACGTACCTTACCCTGCCTTGTGAAGGTAGAGAAGTTTTTTTGATAGGACCTCAGCTCTGTGCAAAGCGTAAGGCTTTACTTTTCTTTATGATCATTTTGTATAATATTGGTTTTGAGTTGAGTCTAAACGAGTGACATGATGAGGATTCATATTACATCCCAGCTTGCTTTAAATTGTCCAAACCTACTTGTGTGGAAAGCTCATCTTTCAAAAGGGGCTGTGATGATAATGCTTATGGCAACAACCTCCTGCATAAGTGTTTAAAGCCCAAAAAATAGTCTGGCGACATCAAAGATTGGATTTTCTGTAAGGGTGGTTGCCCTCTCTACTATTTCTATAAAAGCCAACAGAGTCTTTTTCATAGTAGAAAAAAAGAACAAGAATGTTGATTTTCGTGTATATATATGCTTCTTCCTATATTTTCTTCTTCTCATGCTGCTACCAGCAGCTGATTTCAACACTTTTTTTGAGCATCCCTGTAAATAATGCACTTTGTTACAAGAATGTGTTGATTGATCTGAAAGCTGGTCTGTAGATGAGCGGATTTATTCTTTCTGGCTATAATTTACCATCATTGAGAGAAAAATCAACCACTTGGCGGGTATTAACATGACATCCATTTGTGCTTTCAGTGGTCTAGTGTTACAGTAATGCTAATTTTCTTTGCATGCTTGTAGAACAGCAAAATCTGAGCCCTAAAGTGTACAGCAAACATTTGATGGTCTTGAATGGATGGTCGTTTTGAGAACTGAATAGACACTGTAACAGGTTCTTCAGTTTTTGTTGAGCACCCCATTTTCATATGCAGTTCATCAAATTTTGACCATTTCCTGTATGCCAGTGATTATCTTTAGCTCTAATCAAGATAGCCTTTGGCACTATAAAAGAGGGAGGTCTGTCTGTTTGTATGTATGTATTTCTTGTATGTATAAGGTATCTACCATCTATCTATTCTAGATCCATTTATCTATCTATATATATATAGATATTAGATATAGATATTCTGTTTATCTGTGACTACTTTGTTTCTGCGTGGCTGCATTTTCAGGGAAAGCAGCAAGAAAAGAGCAAAGTGGGACAGTTAGCACTTACAGGGTCTTTGGTTAAATTATCCCTTATAAATCAGGAGTGTTTTTACACAAAATGGAAGTTCTACTGGGCAGAAAATACTGAGCTAATAGAGAAAGGGGAATTCTTGGAGGGGGTGGCTTGCGCCCCTCTGTTGGGTCTATGATTTTCCTTAACCAAACCAACAACCTCTTCTAGATGTACTAGTACTGTTTTCTCTGAGCTTAGCAAATACACTTCGATCTTATCTTATGTTTGTTAAAAATTACCGAATATTGTCCAAGCGCCTACTTCTGTGAAATAGTGAAAGTTTCCATCTTTGGAAAAGAGGCTGTGATGATAATGCTTATGGAACACCAGTCTTAGCCTTGGAAATGAAGAATGAGACATCAGAGAGAGAATGATTTTCTGTTATGCCATTTCCTCTCTGCTGCGTTTCACATGATTTCCATTCAGAAAATCAACAACCCTTTGAGAAAAAAACAAGAAAATGAAAAAGAGAGAATTACAGATCTTGAGCTTTCCGCTTTCTGCTTGCTGAGTTGAGATATTTTCAAAGCATCCACTTTTTTTTGTCCTGGGCACATGTGAACTGACACAACAAGGTAGCCTCTTTTAACGGGTGATTTACAAGAATGTCATTATGTATAATTTCCACGCTTTTAGCTGGTGCTAAGGCCACAAGACAACTGATGTTGATTGATGTGAAAAATGGGCCGTGATGCGCGATTTTCTTTTCGCTATAATTGTTTCACCATTAAGAAAATCCAATTTGTATTCGTGGGGTAACCTGGTATGGCATCCATTTGCAGATCAGTGTCTGCAGCCATTGAGTGTTTTCTTCTTTTTGCATGTTTATGTACAGCAAAATCTGAGCCCTAAAGCTTACTGAGCTGGAAACCTAATTGCTCTAATCAACAGCCCTTTTTTGGGATATATATGAGGTGCATATATATATATTTAGATAGATATAAATATTGTAGTCACTTTCATTCCTATTAGATACATTTTGCTCCAGGGCTGGCAAGCCAGCTAAGCAGAGCAAAAGCATTAGAAAAATGGAGCTTCAGCCCAGTATGAAGCGGGAAAATACAAGATACCCTGTACCTGTGAAGAATGAAGGCCAACTGAGAGAGGAGGGAATTCTTGGAGGTGAAGTTGGCCCTTTTCTTGGCTTATGATTTTCTATGAACAAAATCAACAACACCTCTTCAGAAGTACTAGTACTTTTTGTTGTTTCTCTGAGCTACTCAAAGATCCTCTAATATTAGCTTATGTTTGTTAAAAATTGCTTGAAATTGTCCATACGCTTACTTGTGAGAAAGTTTCAATTTTCAAAGATGCTGTGATGATAATGCTTATATAGAACTCTCTCACTATTTTATCCTAAAGGAAGAATGAGATATCAGAGAGATGGGATTTTCAAAGGTGGTTGCCCCTCTCGCTTCATCTCCATGATTCTTTCTCCATTCATAAATAATTAAATAGCCCTTTCTTGAAGAAAAAAAGAACAAGAATGTTGATTTTCAGAAGATATATATGTTTTTTTCCAATTTCTTGCATCTATGCATGCCTAGCAGCTGATTTTCGCAAATAGTCACTTTTAATGTCCCTGTAAAATACAAGATAGAAATGTCATTACAACAAGGTAGAAGCCGCTTAATGGGGTCATTTACAAGGATCTTGATTGATCTGAAAATGGGATGATGAGATTTACTTTCTGGCTTATAATTCACTTCATCGAGTTGAGAAACCACCTGTACTCGGGGAGGGGGACTCAGGCAAGGCATCCATTTGCAAACCGGTGTCTTGCATCCACGGTGATGTCGCTTCTCTTTGCATGTCAGAAAAACAGCAAAATCTGAGGCCCAAAGTGTAACAGCAACCATTGATGGTCTTGAATGGATGGGTCGCTCTTAGGAATTGAGATATCAATACGTTCTTCAGTTTTCCACACCCACTTCAGATGCAATTTCTCCATCAAAACTCTAGCTAAAAATGAGGAACTGGAGAAAAAAAGGATTTTTCAGGGTGGTTGACCATCTCTAGTGTGCCAGTGATTATCTTAGCTCTAATCACAGCCCTTTTTACATATGTATGGAGGATATATATATACACGTGTGTGTGTGTGTGTGTGTGTATTGTAGGTCTCTTCTGTCTTCATTTATGGCTATTTTGATCTCTGCGGGGTTTACTTACAGGCAAAGCAGACTTAATGTAGGGCCTGGTTAAATTATGCCTGTAAAATAGAGTGTTTTACACAGTAGAGGTCAGAAACAGTATTAAGAATGAGGGCCACAGAGAGAAAAAGCATCTGAGGTGGTTGCCCCATCTGATTTGACTCAGATTTCATAAATGAAATCATTGTCTCTTCAGAAGTACTTGTACTTTGTTGTTTTCAGAGCTCAAACATACTCAGATCTTATCTTATGTTTGTTAAAAATTGCTTGAAAAAAAAATCCAAGTCCGTCACATGGGAAAGTTCATCTTTCAAAAGAGGCTGTGATGATATTGTTAGTCTAAGCTGGGATGGTTAGGAAGTGAGATAATCTGATATTTTATCTTGCATGGCAAACCAGGATGGTTAACGCATTGAGCTTCTGCCTAGCGGAACTGCCCTTTTTGCAGCCAGCGCTGTCGCGTTTCTTTTTTGGCCCTGTTATTTTTTGCAGATCTGAGCCAATTTCCAACTTGATTTGGACTGGATTCGAACCCAGGACCTCTTGCTGGTAGAACATTGCTATTCAGTTTTTCTCTAACACCTTATTGCTGTTCTCCATCAAAGTTTAGTTAAATAATGAGGCAACTGGAGAAAAATTGGAAACTTTTTCTAGGGTGGTTGACCGTCTCCATCATGCCTATGATTTCATTATCTTTATTCTCTAACTAATATTGAGGACCATTGACTCATTTTCTCCTGTTTTCTGTTACTGTGATACTGATCTCTAGGCTGGGTTTTGAAAAGGAGAAAGAGAGCAAAGCATACATCATGAAATGGAAATGGAAATAATGGCTTAGAGAGTGAATGTAGTAGAGCAATGGAATCAGCATTGTTGAGCTAGGCCTTGTCTTGGCATGCCGACCCATATAGGTTTGAACCAGCAGTGTCAAAAACCACTATTGAGATATACAGATCTGAGCCCAGAGAAGAAGATTGAGGTCAACCAATAGCCCTTCTTTTTCCATCGGGTATATTTAGGGGTGTTCATGGTTTGGTTTTGTCGGGTTTTGTTTTGACCAAAAAGAAGGCAAATATCTGTTGCCGTTGATGTGATGCTGATGTCAATTGTACTCCCTCCGTTTCATTTTATTTGTTGCGGAACTGTCCAAATTGCTGTGGAAAAGTTTCCATCTTTCCAAAGAGGCAGTGATGATGTTGCTATTCTGGGATGTTATTTGGGCATAGAGAAAACCCAGACCTGTATCTTGGCAGGGCAAACTCAGATCATGCAATCAGTTCATTTTGCAGCCATGACATTGTCATCTCTCTCTTGCCTCATTTTACACAGATCTGAACCCTCAACTTCCAATTAATAAGGTTCACAAAAATGGATATTTGTGCACTTCCCTATAAGTTACTACAACAATAACAGCAACATACCCAGTGTGATCCCACAAGTGGGGTCTGGGGAGGGTGGGGTGTACACAAAACTTGACCCCCTACCTTTGAGTGCGATAGAGAGACTATTTCTGATAGACCCTTGACTCAAGAAAACCGTTTCTCAGAACAAGTTTGAAAGATGCAAAAAGCTAGGATGAAAATATTGAAGAAAGAAAAGTATTGACAACAAAAATATTGAAGATAACTTCTCCCATGTTACTGTGTGTTGAGAAATCCTACCCATATCTTGATGGGGTTTCCTGGTATGGTTTCTTCTGCAACCTGTCTCTGCTTATGCTACCACTATTGATTTGCAGAAGAAGAATACTGAAATGGGCTGTGATGATAGCCTTTTTCTGGTCTACCTACTTACCAGTTTGAGAAAATCTGACATGTATCTTGGCGGGCGACCCGGTATGGCAACATTTGCAACCCGGCAGTCTGCAGCCATGGCATGTGTCAAGTCATTGCATATCTTGGCGTGGCATCTTTGGGGGTCTCGTGATAAGGGAGCTTGGGCTTAGGTTTCTGTATCTCACAAAGGCTTCTTAAGCTTGCAACCATAGTGAGGTTTAGCTTATGTCTGAGAAAAGGTTAATTTGAGCCTCCCAAATATCTGTTTGTGTTAAAGGAACTAGGCTTTTTATGGAACTCGAGAAAGTTTGAGATTTTCTAAGGGTGGTTATTCTCTTTCTCTGAAGTTCTATTTAGCCCATGAATTTTCCAGTACTTCTGTTACAATGAGACAGATTAACAACCCTTTCATCAGATAATGCCAATTATGTTCTTGATGATGATTAGCCATGGCTATGGTAACAATAAAGGAAAATACATATTCAGCTCCCCAAACTTGTCCAGGAAAACCTGAATCCTAAACCCTGAACTTTGTGAATGAGGCTGTGATGATATTCTCCGGAGCCTTGAAAATTAAAATTTTGGAGCTGATTAGTATCTTGGCTACAAAGTGGGGAATTTGGTAGGTTTATGTGCTTCTCACAAAGGCGTCTGCTTTTTGCAGCAATGCGAAGAGGCAGCGATGATGACGTTTCACTTTCTGGGCTAGCTGAATCTGGAATTTGGACACCTGACCGTAAATTGGCCTGGCAAATCAGTGGATGGCCAGCATTTGGGATTCTCTTTTTACCACACTCAGTGGATTTTGCAGCCATGACATGGTTGCTTTCTCTTTGCCTGATCAAGATCATATTTGAGCCTTAAAATTTCTGGGAATCGAACTTGGGTCCTCTTTTCTTTGAAATCCTTTAGAACGTACAAGCCAATAGAACAGATCCTATTCAATTAAGGCTATTATTAAAATCCATTAATGTCTGCTCCTAATTTGTAGCTCAAGCTCCAGATCTAAGAATGAGGTATCAGAAAAGATGTGTACTCTTTTCTTTCTTTCTGTAAGCCCATGATTTCAATGCCAAAAGCACTTTACTTTCCCATTGACTATATAGATATATAGAAAATATCTGCATTTTGATTTCCATGCAGGCCCATATAAATAAATCTATCAACAACAACATAACCCGTATGCAAATATACTCAATCCGAGATTGAAAATATCTGCATTTTCATTTCTATGCAGGCCCATATAAATAAATCTAATAAATAAATAACATATTCGTGTGCAAATATCCTCAATTCGATAACATAATTGATTAAAAGGGCTAGAGGAATGGGTTAAACCTTTGACTTTGTGTTTAACAGTGGACACGCCTAGTGATTGCTTCTTTTTGGGCTATCTACTTTACTGCGCTGGATAGAATCCGACTTGTGTTTCATGGGCTACCCAGCATGGCATCATCTGCAAACCGGTGTCTGCAGCCATGGCGTGGTCGTTGCTCTTGCATGTTCATAGGGAGCTAATTTGAGCCCTAAAAGTTTTACGGTAATCATTTGACTAGTCTTTTTTGAATGGATGGCCATTCTTCGGAACCGGAAAACTTTTTCCTTCATACCGAACGCACCAACAATTCATAGCAAGATCTATACAGTCTTTTACTCAACAATGAGTATCATCACAGAAGGAAGAATGAGGCCAACATAGAGAAAATGTATTTCTTGGAGGGTGGTTGCTGTCTCTGATTACCTATGATTTCTCCTTCAACCTCTTTACTGTGAAATTTTCCAAGAAAGAAGGCAAACATCTATTGCCATTAATGTGATGCTGATAGCAGCAGTAGTAATTTCACTCCTCATAGTTCCAATTTTAATGTCTTGAAACTGTCCACAAATTACAGAAAAGATTCCATCTTTCGAAAAGAGGCAGTGATGATATTTCTAATCAGGGGCTGAAAATCGGGGCATGGAGAAACCCTGGACTCTCGCATCTTGGCGGCATACCCGGATCATGCAACTGGTTCATTATGCAGCCACGGCGTTGTCATCTTCTCTTTGCTCCATTTTTCCTGATCTGAGCCTCAACTGTCAATTTGTCATTGTGGAATCTGCAGGACACTAAATCAGAACCTCGTTAGATGGAAACACAGTTCATTTTGGCTCAAAAGACTGAGGCGATTAATCAGAGAACAATGTGGATTTTTTCAGGGTGGTCGACCATCTCTGGTATGTCAATGATTTCTTCTTTGCTCTAACCAGCAGTCCTTTTAGCATTTGTATGTGGAGGAACCGTGGAAGTGCACAGATAACCGATTTAGGACCGTTTATTTAAGGAATAGTCGAAGTTTAGCCCAGTATGAAGGCATGGCAAATCTGAATAATTTGTGATAGAGTGTTGTCTTTCACATCTAACCGGTTCATTTGCAGCCATAACATTGTCCTCTTTTCCCCATTTTTCAGCAGATCTGAGCTCACTTCCATCTAGTCCTTCTGGATATTCCAGGACTCGAATTTAGGACCTCATTAGGTTGAAACCCATGTCATTTTCATCTTAAGAGCCGTCGTGTTGGGATCAAAATAGCAGGACGTCATGGAAACTAATAATTGCAAATCTTGATGGACAATAAATCAGACAAACAAAGAAAAACTAAAAAAAGACTTTATAATGTTTTGGCCTGGCTGACTACATATAAAATATTCAAAGTTATTTGAGAGAATAAATCTCCACCTAAATAAAATTTTCTAAATGACTATACTATGGATGTTATTGTGTTGTGTGTGAGAAGAAAAGATCTTCTATTTATAGAAGTCTAAATTTTCTCCTTCAAGAGAAAAGGATAGTTATGCAGCCTCCTTTTCCACAAAGAATCCTTATCTACCAAGAAACCTTTTTGAAGTAAAACACAATTATGATGTACAATCCAAATAGGATGTGAAATATGTAAACCCTAACAAATCTCCTTGGCTCCGAATTTTTGCAAATATCTTGGATCTCGTTCTTCACGTACCCTTCATCGTTGTCGCTTGCCATGGTTAAAAATAAGGTTAAAATATTATGGGTTAAAATGATTTAAAAATATTTTGTTTATTATTTTTTAAAGATGCATCAACAAAAGAATGTTGAAAATATGATTGAAAATTATTTCCATGTAGCACTCTGGACAAAATCTTCGTTATCGTGGAAATTGGTTGCAACTTGACTTTGCTTTTTAAAACCCGTCTTCAACCTCAATGGACTAATGGTTGAATCATTGGCCTGGAGCATCACGAGCTGGGATCAAAATAGCAGGACGTCATGCTGGTTAATAATTGCAAAATCTTGACGGCAAATCGACAAAGAAAAGCTATAAAAAAGACTTTATGTGTTTGGCCTGGGCTGACCTACATATACAAATTACTAATAAAAAAGATATTCTAAAACTATTGAGAGAATAAATTTCCCCTAAACAAAATTCTCTAAACGACTATATTGTTGATGTTATTGTGTTGTTATGAGTAGTTAAAATCGTCTATTTATAAGTCCAATCTTCTCCGTCAAGAGAAAGGATAGCTATGGTAGAGTCTTTTTCCACAAAGAAACCTTATCTACCAAGAAACCTTTTTGAAGTAAAACACAATTATGACGTAGAATCCAAGTAGGATAGGAAATTTAGGGCAAACCCTTAACAGTTTGGCCATGAGAATTATTCACTTTTCTTTCAGAATAATTTTCCACTTTATTACTTTATTTCAAAATCATGTTTGGCTATAAAATTTTCAAATCCAACTTGGAGTTGGATTCCAAATTTGGGGAAGTGCTCCAAACCTGTTTTTCTACTCCATCTTCATGAATTCCAAATAAGGTGCTCTTTTCTCTTCCTTGTGAAAAGTATAACCAAACACGACCATCTTTAAATCCAACTTCATAAATTCCAAATAAAATGAAAATATTTGAAATCTATGGCCAAACGCCTACTTTATATCAGCTCAAAGAGTGAGGCATGTTGTTGTTGCTTCTGCATCTTCATCTGTTCCTTTTATTCTTATCAATCGAGCTGCAAGAAATCAATTTAAGAGCAGGGAGAATTTAAGGCTGTGATGATAATGTTGTTTTTGAGCAATGTGGTTTGGGCATTGAGATGATACGAGCTGTATCTTGGTGGGTAGCCTGAGAGGTTGCTGGCTGCAGCCATGGCGGTTTCTTATAGACTCAATGCCTGATTAAATTGAGATCTGAGCCTTGTTAAGTTGAGAAAAACCACTTCTTTAATGTATAGCAGACTGACTATTTTGGTCCTGATATATACTCCTATCACAAATGGTTTTAATGTTTGCAAAGTGAACACTTTTTTGTCCATAACCCTTCAGACTAACAAAAGAAACCAAAGCTCCTGTTAAGTTTTAACAGATTTTTCTCCTGTTCTAGCTGCCTGTTGACTGTTTTATGAACTAAACAACAAGAAATCAATGTAAGAACAGGGAGAAATTTATGGCTTTGATGGTTATGCCTTTTTCTTTTTTGAGCAATTGGGTTGGTCATTGAGATGATAAGAGCCGTATCTTGGCAGGGTAGCATAGGGAGGTTGCAGCCATGGCGGTTTCTGATTAAACCCAATGACTGATAAAATAAGTTCGAGTTATGTACATGATGTGCATGTATACTGTCTTTATACTACATACACACACACACGCACATACATATCATGGAGAAAAATAACAAAAATGGTCCTTGCTCAATTGTCACTTTGGTATCAGACATTTCTATAACAGCCATCTTCACTATAGCAGGCATGTTTTATGTGGAACCCATCTTTCATGTTATGTTATATACTTATATTATATGTTCTCCATAGACGCATTTCGCTATAGCAGCCAAAAAATATTGGGACAAACAATGCTGCTATAGAAGTTTTTACATCTACTTTTGGTATATTTGGTATGGAGGAAACTATTTCAGTGAAGCAGTCATTTCAATAAATAATACCTTCAACATGAGGCCCATAATTTTAGGAGGTCCACAATGATTAGGGCACTATAAATATGAAGCAAAAGGTGAAACAAAAATGGAAAAAATTTCATTAATATAAGTCTGAGGCTGCTGATTCAGAGAGTTGCAGGAATTGCTGAGGTGGTTGCCCCTCTCTGTCATTCATAGCAGCCAATGATCACTCAAATTTCCCAATTTCAAACTACTCTTTAGCAAAATAAGTTAAATGAGGCAGTGATGATTTTCATTCTTTACTCATCGGATGGTTGGGCCTTGCTATATCATGGCATGGCAGCTTTTCGGGGTCTTGTGAGATATTGGAGCTATTTTACTTTTATGCCTCAAAAAGGCTCCTTAAGCTTGCAGCCATGGTGGTGTTTAGCTTATGTCTGAGAGAAGGTGAATTTGAGCCTCCTAAATATCTTTTTAGTGTTCAAAATGAGGCTTTTATGGAACTTGAGGAATGTTGGAGATTTTCTAAGGGTGTTACTCCCTTCCTCTGGACGCTCACTTAGCCAATCAATTTCCCTATACCTTTGTTACATAGCAAGATTGGCTAGCCTTTCGGTTAAAAATGCCAATTATGGTGATGATGATGAAGATACCCATAAGTGGTAGTAATAAGAACAAAGGCCACATACATAGATGCCCCTTAAACTTGGCACAATTTGTCAGTTTGCATCTTAAACTTGTCTGGAGAAATCCTTTGTACTTGGATCCTAACCCCTAAACTTTTTGAATGAGGTTATGATGATATTCTCCAGGAAGTTTGAAAGTCAAACTTTAGCTAGATTCGTGACTGGTTAGGCAAAGGCAGGGGAATTTGTGAGGTGGAGTTCATGTGCTTTCTCACAAAGGGGTCTGCTTCCTGCAGCCATGGAAGATTTGCATTCTTCTGATATATTTTTAGGCTAATCTAAGCCACTTTTCTGTTAAGTTTAATTCTACAATGAGTGGTCCTTTCGTTTCATTCTGTTCATGTTCTTTCTTCTGTTTTTGAAGAATCCCAATTTCAAAAGAATTTTTTATGTATCCATCTCCACATTTTTCTAGAGAGAAAAAAAATTAGGCATATGAGTATAAGTCCAGCTTTTTTATGTATATGTGATTCATATACTTTCTGAGGCTAATTGTTGCTTAATCTAGCTTACACAGTAGTCAAACTTCCATGCCTTGTTTTAATCTTGAAAAATCTCAAGTTTCAGAGGCGGTGATGGTTATTCTTAATGAAAATGTAACATGAAAAAAGATTTAGGAGTCGATTCATTGCCTGGGCTTGGAAAGAAAATTAGCTATCTTTCTTATAAGGCAACCAATGATTGCAGCCATGGCAGTGTTAACTCTGCTCTTTCCTTTATAGACGAAAATTTGAGCTTCATCCTTTGTTTATTTACATTTTTTTTGACTAGTCTCTGAAAATAGTTTAACTAGAAATATTTGAAATGAGGCTAAATACATTTGATCCAAATGATTTTGGAGCTGGATGTTAATCAGGGAAACTTTGCATGGTCTCGAGACTCTTCACTCGTTGTTGTCTCCAAATTTTATTCTATTTAGGGACGATTGGCAGGAGAAAAGTTTAAAACCTAGAGATAAGGATGTGTTTAAATTTAAAAGAAACGTATTGTGGTTTTTGTAATCAAATGATTTAAATCAATATGCTTTTTGGAAAATTAAAAATAACTCCACACTTTTTGAATTACTCTTTTATGAGAAAGATTTGCTCAAACTTTAGTTTTTCTAGAATAGCAGGTATTGCATTTTCCATTCCTATTAGTTCATTCTTGTATAAAAGGTTTAATCTTAGTTTTATTCTGAGAATGGTTGCCCTTATTGTAAGCTTATGATTATAATTCGTCTGAAAATCAAGAGGCTTTTGTTTTTGGGTAAGCATCAAATTTTCCACTTGAGTTTTGCAGCATTCAAAATGCTTACTTAATGTATATATTTGTGTAGTTACTAAGAAGGCTATAACAGCTTCTGAGAGCAGCAACCAAAGCACGGACGCATCCATATGGTGTTACATTGCTACTCTGTTCGACCTGAGCCACAACTGCTATAACACAACACGTCCGATATTTCTTTCCATGGTTCTTTGTCTATTATTTAGAATTCAGTCCTCCTTTTATTTGAGTGGCTGAGCAGATTGGAGGGAGGTGATGGTGTCTCCAATTTCTCATAATCATTCGTCTTTGTGCAAAGGCTTTGGCCTATCCACAGTTGAATTCTGACTCCATAGAGATGAATTTTCAAGCATTTCAATGAGATTTAGAACTAAGATTTGTTTTTTGGTGATTTTTCATGCCTAGCCAAAACTGAGATTTAGATTCAGCATAGAACTATTATTTCATACTGTTTTTGAAGTACCAAATATAAAGTGGTCGTGGAGCTAACCTTTCGAAGATTTCTTGGAATAACTGAGATATACAATTGCATCCACTAAGAATGACAGCATTTTCAGTGTGGTTGAACATTTCCATCATGCCTATGATGTATATTTTCTTGAGTTTGAGTTATATATGCTGTCAACATGACTAATTTTTTACACTATTAGGTCACATGTATGTGTTGTCTCATGTATCCTATCTTATTTTCAACATTGCGTATCTACAGTTTAAGGAGAATTACCTATAGATAATCCTTTCAGTGAACTGATAGTGTACAGATTAATTGGCCACTGATGGTATATCTAACATAAACTCATTTCCTTTTTAGTCAACCTCAACAGCTCTTCTTTATTTATGTCTTGTGCAACCAACCCCAAACCCCATTAGTTAAGTAATTAGTTTGATCATTTTCTCCAAACAGGGGTTGCAAGCATTTCCATGGCAAATCAACAGCAAAACCATGCAACAATGTGCTGGAAAAGGAAAATAACACTGCTCTGATGATAATTTTACTGATCAGGACGGACTTTGGGCATTGTTGTTTCACCCTGTATCTTGGTGGAGCAACCCGACTCTAAGGCTTGCAGCCGCAGCAGTGTCAAAGAACTCGATGCCTGACTGAGATGAATTGCTTATTATGAGCCTCAAATCCTTTTTGAAGTCATCTGCAGTTCTCATTATCAGCTTTGCTTCGGATTTGCAGTGGACAAAATCTTATACATTCTTGCTAGTAATGGTCAAGTCTTGGACTGAAATATGTTTTTTAACTATAAGCCTTTCTACCTCTTATGTCTATTGATGTTTTGTCTGCTCTTTTTTCCCCTTTTCCAGCAGCTCTACCGTTAGAGGAAGGCTATGTGTTTTGATAAAGCTAAACTGCATACTGGTTTTTCATTTTTGGTGTAAAGAAAGATGTGAGGTTCCATACACTAGAACATTATGGATTCCTTGTAAGATGAACAAGGCATGTTTAGCTGCTGCTTGTGTTACTTTTATTTTTGAAATATGTATAGGGGGCCTCAGCACACACCCTTTGTGCTGGTTGATATACACAAATGTTACCATTCTCCAAAGTGAAAAAAATAAAATTGTAGTTTGTGTTCATTGGTAAAATGATCTACCAAGTTCTACAACATGTAATTTGACTCAGATGCAATATTTATATTTTGCCAGTCTATTTAGATTTTTCGCGACAATAATATATAAATTAGTTATGAGAAAATTTATGTATTATTTATGTAAGGTTTAGTTATTCATGTATAAATTATTCACCTTTTATTCCCGCATAAAGATAATACATGTATTCCCTCATAACTTATACATGTATTAGTTATGCATTCACCTGCAAATCAAACACCGATTAACTTATAGATGAACAATTTACCTTCTAATTAATTATCAAATGTGGTATTGTTTATGTAGAATTTAATACTTTATTACCCATCTTCAAACCAATTATCAAACGATCTAAGGGGTTCACTTGTTGTTGGTTATGAAAGTGAGTGATTCATGTATTAAAACAAACATAATTAGTACTATGGTAGTTGTTATGTACAAAATTCAATATATTAAATACAATATTTGATTTTTTTTGTTTTTTTAAAATTTTCAACTTTTAAATAATCACATCATTATTTCCTTTTTTAATTTTTTAAAATTAATTAATACATGAATTAAATATAGTATTTTATAAAATTAATATTTATATTATTACTACATATATAACACCGGCTAGTAGCTGTGGCGGTACATGGAACGATTTGGTTAGATTTTTATCAAAACTAAACTAAATCAACTATATCTTGGTCGGTCGGTTTGATTTTATCTGTTTTTTATTTTTTCATCACACGAATACATCAATATAAGTTTAGTAGTAATTGACAAACATATATATACTATTAAACACATGGTTAGTTATTTGTTAGTCGAACAATAATCTTTCAACGATAAACTCATTCAAACTTCAAACTTAATCAAATTTTAATAATAAACACATACAAATCAACATGTACCCAAGTTGATCACTTTGTTTTATTTCAAACATTATCGATAATATATCATCTCAAATTCAAAAAAATATAAGAATTTAATATATTGAATATTAATATGAAAGAAGAAATATATTGACGCATTTCAACAACACTTAGATAACAAATTAAATATTATTTAACCATATATAAAATTGAATGCACTATATAATTATATTAATTTAATTAATTTTTCCTAACTCTAACCGGTAACCAAACAAACCCTTAACTTTTACTTAAAAAATTATCCAGGGCAAAATTAAATTTAAATTGTTATTCATAACCCATTAACCCTCACCAGTCACCAGTCACCAGTCACCAGTCACCAGTCAACATTAACTCTCTATAAAGTCTCTTTTACTCTCGAGAATGAGAGTTCAGTTCAGCTCAGAAAGAAGAATGAGGCCAGCTGAGAGCAAAAATGGCTTTGGAGGGTGGTTGCCCTCTCTGCTTGGCCTATGATTTTTCCGTCCGACCAAACCAACAACCCTCCGTTGCTATATTTGTGAAATTTCCCAAAAAAAAAAAATAAAATAAAAAAATTATCTGTTGCCAATGATGTGATGTTAGCAGCAGCAGTAGTACTAATCAATACTCCCCTCCGTTTCCATTTTTAATTTGCTTTGAAAAACTGTCCACAAATTGCGATTTTTTCAAAGAGGCAAAGTATGATATTGCTGTTTCTGTGTTGAAGTCGGGGCATGGAGAAAAACCCGACTCTGTATCTTGGCAGGGTAATTTCGAATCATGCAGTTGGTTCATTTTTTTGCAGCCATGGCGTTGTCGTCTTCTCCTCATTGCTCCATTATACACAGATCTGAGCCTCAATTTCAAGTAAGTCACTGTGGGTTGATGCTCCAGGATCCAGACCCAGACTTTCGTTTGATGGAAAAACTCCAGTTCATTTTAGCTCAAAAGACTCATGCAATCGGAGAAAATGAAGTTTTTTTTTCAGGGTGGCTGACATCTCCGGTATGTCAATGATTTCTTCTTTTGCTCTAATTAAATGGCCCTTTAGCTGAAGAACGAAGCGCACAACAGCCGGTTTTAGACTATTTACAAGGCCATTGGTGTAGTTTCCCCGATTTTAGGACAAAATTGCACGTTTTGGTATGCTTGAGAAAAAGTTACTCCCTCCCCTTTGATAATTGACCATGTTTTTTCAATTCTATCCGTACTTAATACGTGAAAGGAATTATTATAATGTGCTTTTTAAAAAAATGAATAAGTTTATATTAGTCAAATTATCATCCTATTAATTTCTTTTAAGGGAGGTATAAATCTTATTCTAGCAATTATTCTAGCAAACAGAGGGAGTATTTGTTACCAGAGGCATAAATCAAAGAGCAGCACAACAAAAGTGCGAATGACCCAGCAATGGAAGCTCAGCCCAGTGATAAAGAATGAGGCCAACAGAGAGAAAAGAGAATTCTTGGAGGGTGGTTGCCCTCTGATTGGCCTTATGATTTCTCTTTTAACCAAACCAACAACCCTCTGCAAAAGTGGAAACAAGAAACATGTTTGTTGCCATTGCCTTCAATGGTGGCGATGTGATGCTGGTGGCTGTTGTACTATCCAATTTCCTGATCATTCTGAGCTACATTTAACTGCACCGTTTGCTCCTTCAATGGGCTGGTCTGCGGGGCATAAGTTCTTTTGTACAGCTCAGGGCAAAGTGAAATGACCTTGAGCTAAGGTCTCATTTGTTTTATGCTTATGCTAAAAAACCACTTAAAATAAGTCCATCCAAACAGGCCTATTAATTTTTCTTTGTTAAGGTTGTTCAAATGTGGGCTCTTCTGGAAAAGTTTCCATTTTTTTTAGTAAGGGAAGATATTGCTAATCTGGCTGATGTTTGGGGCATGGAGACAATCTGACCCGTATCTTGGCATGGCAAACCTGGATGGCTTGTGATTGAGTCTGTCTACACATGCAACTGGTTCTTTTGCAGCCATGGCGGTTAAGCTGTCTTCTCTTTGCCCCTTTTTTGCAGATCTGAGCCTCAATTTCCAACTAGTCCGACAGGAAGTCTAAGAATGAGGCCAACTGAGAGCAAAAAATGGGTTTCTTGTAGGGTGGTTGCCCTCTCTGATTGGCCTATGATTTCTCCCTCCGACCAAATCAACAACTCTCCATTGCTATATTTGTGAAATTTCCAAAAAAAAAAAGAAAATTATCCGTTGCCATTGATGTGATGTTAATAGCAGCAGCAGTACTAATTGACAATACTCCCTCAGTTTCCATTTTACTTTGCTTTAAAAACTGTCCAAAAATTGCGATCTTTTCGTAGAGGCAATGATGATATTGCTGTTTCTGGTTGAATTGGGCGCCGGAGAAACCCGACTCATATCTTGGCGGGGCAATTTCGAATCATGCAGTTGGTTCATTTTGCAGCCATGGTGTTGTCGTCTTCCTTGCTCCATTTACACAGAGATCTAAGCCTCAATTTCAAATATGTTGCTGTGATTGATTCTCCAGATCCGACTCAGATCCTCATATTTGATGAAACCCAGTTCATTTTAGCTCAAAAGACTGAGTGCACCGGAGAAAATGTGGATTTTTTTCAGGGTGGCTGACATCTCCTCGGTATGTCAATGATTTCTTTTTTGCTCTAATAAACAAAATGAAAGGAAAAAATAGCCGGTTTTAGACCATTTCCAAGGTCATTGGTGTATTTCCCTGGATTTAGGACATAAAATTGCACGTTTTGCTGTGCTTTGGAAAGTTATTTGTTACCAGAGTCGAAATTAAAACTACAGAATAGGACGAAAGTGCTAATGACCCAGCAATGGAAGCTCAGCCAGTATGAAGAATGAGGCCAACAGGGAGAAAAAGGGAATTTCTTTGGAGGGTGGTTGCCCCCTCTGATTGGCCTATGATTTCTCTTTTAACCAAACCAACAACCCTCTGCAAAAGTGGAAACAAGAAACATGTTTGTTGCCATCGCCTTCAATGGTGGCGATGTGATGCTGTTGGCAGTTGTACTATCCAATTTCCTAATTATTCTGAGCTATATTTAACTGCAGCATTTGTCCTTCAAATGGGCTGGTCTGCTGGACATAAGTTCTTTAACAGCTCAGGGTAAAAGTGCAAATGACCCTTTGAGCTTGGGTCTCATTTGTTTTATGCTTATGCTTAAAACCACTTAAAAAAATCCATCCAAACAGTCTCTTATTATTTTTCTTGTTAAGGTTGTTCAAACGGGCTCTTCTGGAAAAGTTTCCATTTTTTAGGCAGTGATGATATTGCTAATCTGGGCTGATGTTTGGGGCATGGAGACAATCTGACCCGTATCTTGGCATGGCAAACACGGATGGCTTGTGATTGAGTCTTGTCTTGTACATGCTACTGGTTCTTTTGCAGCCATGGCGGTTGTTGCCTTCTCTTTGCCCCTTTTTTTTGCAGATCTGAGCCTCAATTTCCAACTAGTCCTACAGGACGTCTAAGGACTCGATCAGTTCCGAACGTAAGTGACGAAAAAACCCTCTGTATGCACACACACACACACAAACACACATATCATGAGAAAATGTCAAAAATGGTCTCTTATCGGGGCAGTGATGATCTTTCAATCTATCCTCTTGAGCTAGTAATTGAGCATTGAGAGTACCCGACCGGTATTTTGGCGGGGCAGTCACCCGGATGCCTGTGATTTTGTTGCATGCGACTTGGGAATATTTGCAGCCATGGCATGACTGGACTTTCTTTGCCTGAGCATAAATACAGATCTGAGCCTCAATTGTCACTTATGTCTTATCTGGGTGTATTTGGTATGGAGGAGAATGTCTTAGTGAATCAGTCCTAAAGTGGCTACCTTGTGTAACAACATACCTAGTGTGATCCCATTGGGGTCTGGAAAGTGGCTACCTTGTGTCATTTCTACAAATAAGACCTTGGACGTGAGGCCCATAATGAGGCTGTGATGATTTTCATTCTTTACTCATCAGATGGGAGCTTCACTATATCATGGTGTGGCAGCTTTTGGGGGGTCTTGTGAGATATTGGAGCTATTTTGGTTTCCGCCTCTCGCAAAGGCTTCTTAAGCTTGCAGCCATAGTGGGGTTTAGCTTATGTTTGAGAAAAGGCGAATCTGAGCCTCCCAAATCTCTGTTTGTGTTGAAAGAATGAGGCTTTTTATACTATACAACTTGTGCCGTTTAACTTAATTCCTATAAAACTTATCCCTAGCGAGTCAAAAGTTCTCTAAACTTACGCCGAGCACATTAGGTCGTAGACAAAGGTGCTTTGGTTCAAAAATTTTCATCAAATGAGCAACATGGACAAAAATTAAAGACTATCTCGAAATAGGGCAAGTCTGTGCAAAAACTTGTTACTTTATTGTATTGGGAAAATCTGACCCGTATCTTGGCAGGGCGACCTGATATGGCATCATTTGCAAACTGGTGTCTGCAGCCATGGCGTTGTCCCTTTCTCTTTGCATGTTCATATGCAACAAAATATGAGCCCGAAAGTCTATTATAAATTTCTCAAATGGTCACTCAACTGATGTGGGTTCTCAGAAACCTGAATACCCAATAGGGTTCAGTTGAAGCAACATAGAATACATTCAATGAGGCAATGAAGATGTTCATTCTTTAAGAATCAGATAGTTGAACTTTGTTGTAAATTGGTGTGGCAGCTTTTAAGGGTCTATGAGGTAAGGTGTATTAGTTTCATCTCACTAGGCTATTAATGTTTGCAGCCAGGGCAAAGTTTAGTTTTTTCCTGAGGAAAAGCAAATCTGAGCCTCCCAATTGTCTGTTTGTGTTCAGAGAATGAGGCTTTTTATTGAACTTGAGAATGGTAGAGATTTTCTTAGGGTGGTTACTCTCTCTCCTAAGTTCAATTTATTCCGTGAATGTTCCTATGCATTTGTTATAAAGATAAAGTTTAACAGCCCTTTTCATCAGCAAAATGCTCTTGATGATGATATGATTGCCATGGTTATGGTAATAATAAGGGAAAATACGTATTTTGCCCCTGAAACTTGTCTGGAAAACCTCAATCCTCAACCCTAAACTTTGTGAATAAGGCTGTGATATTCTCCAGGAAGCTTGAAAATCAGATTTTTGAGCTGATTCATATCTTGGCTATGCAAAGGCAGGGGAATTTGTGAGGGTAGGTTCTTATGTGCCTCACAAAGGCATCTGCTTTTTGCAGCCATGTCGGATTGGGTCTTTTTTCTGATTGATTTTCACTCAAATCTGAGCCTCTTTTCTGTTTAAAGTTTAGTTCTACAATGTTTAGTCTTTCTCTTTCATTCTTGTACGATCAGTTCATATCAGGAAGAGTCCCCTTTGAGAAAGAAACTTTTATGTATCCATCTATATTGAGGATATTGTGGAATGAGACAAGTTCAAAGGGAATGGAAGTGAATATTGAGGATCCATGTATTGTTGCTGCATTTATCTACACAATATTCAAATTTTCATGCCTTGTTTCAATCTTGAACGGTCCAAGTTTCAGAGGCAGTGAAGATTATTCATAATGAAAATGAAAAGTGAAGATAATTAGAGTTGATTGTGGCCTGGCTTGGCGAGTTCAACCGGAAGGTCTTATCAGGCAACTGTTGCTTGCAGCCAGGGCACTGCTAACTCTGCTCTTCCTTTTTCTTTGATTAAATAGGCGAAAATCTGAGCCTCATTCTTAACTTAGTTCTTTTAATTTTTCCTTTTTACTGGTATTTCTGGAAAGAGATTTAGATTATCATCATTGCGGAACCACTGAAATCAACAGCTGCCAACGCCAAAAGCCAAAAGAAAAAAAATTGTTTCTGTGTCGAGTACATGCATTTGTTACCTTGATTGGGTTGATGAAATTTGGATCCGCCCACATAAAAGGTGATAAATTTTACCTGCAATTTGCGTATCTGTTTATTTTACATGACAATTGGCCTTTTCCCTACTTCGATAAGAGAGTAAAAAAGAAAGAGACAAGTTAACACATTGATGATATATTCGTGAATTCTAACTTTTATTAGTTCTATTTTTAATTTTCTTTTGAGTGATGTTGTTGTGTAAATAATTCTTATAAATTCAAAAGGAAAATAAAGATTCAGAAAATATTAGTCTGCCAAGTACACCAGCAAATTGTTGATAATACTCTGGAGCATAACTGAATGTAGATATCATGATAGCGAGGTGCACGATACATGCTGAGAAATGGGGATGATTATTCCCCTATGTGTTACTCTCTAGAGCATCCAAGGTATAGTATGTCACATTTATTAAGGATGTCTCTCAAAAATAATATTAGCTAAAAAGTATGTCACATTTATTATCTTGGTGAATAACTTTTGACATACCATTTTTCCCAAGAATGAGAGATGTCAGAACACACAAGCATTCTACATACCTCATCAAGTTTGTGCAACTTTTGGTTTATCTGGCTCAATTTTGTAGCATAACTAGTAAAATTCGTACAAGAGTATCATCTCATTTAACTACTTAGTAGGTGATTTAGATGGCAAACAAGGTGGTGTCCATGCAGCGACACTTCACCCCTCAAAACAAGCTGGTAAGACTCCGGCAAACAAGAACCCTGCTGACTCCACAATCAGCCGGATCTCATCACTGCTAGCCATGCAACAGGTAGATTTTAATGCAATAAGGGTATTTAATGATAAACGGGGAAACATGGTCGCTGTGAAATCATATATAGCTGATCTCAATTTGTTTGGAATTGCTGCTTAGTTGTTTCAAGGTGTGTCTGGATGTTTGTGAATTCATGTATTGTTACGTTGCAAGAGTTATGTTTGTTCTCAACTTCCTGCTTTGTAGTCTAGTAGATCTACATGCTCTAGTGGATGTAAAGTAGGTTTATGTTCAGCAAGGTGAGGTTCTGCTTTCTTATCTGAGAATATTTACCAGGGGAAGCCTTTCGCCTTGAAAGGCATACGAGTGCGCCTCTGCTGCTGATAGATCTCTCCCAGTGTCACCCTCTTTCCCCCACTGCCTTCCAACCTGCGGTAGTATACAATCACAATGTCAGATGTCACCTTGCTCTAACATGAGCTGCTATGCAACAACGAGATATCCCTTGATCCTTGCGTATGTGCTTGACAGCCCCACATAATACGCTCACTCGGGGACTTAATGGTGAACTATCTATCTCTGGGATATTACTTAGGACAAACGTCTGTTTTGATATTTGACTTGTTATGTTCGATGAGATTTGGATTGATTCAAAGAATGTTATTGCCTATTGGTATCTTTCTGTATGCTCCTCAGCTTCCCTTTTATGAATGTGTGCATCGACTGTAATTTATCTATATTTTTTTGCCGTACTGTCCAATATTTGAATTGGACGACGACAAGGTCGAACCATATATATATATCAAAGAGGTGATAAATTGAAATTTCATATTGCATTTTAATATTAGATTTTTGGTTTTAAAAGCGATACAATTTATCTAAATATTATTACTTAGTACGATACAATACAGATATATGACAAGTAGCACTCATCCAAACAATACATGTCTAAATTCAATTGTTTGGAAATAAGGATAGAAACTTAAAGACAAGAAAATTGCAACTTCAATACATTCCATATTTCCCACAAGAAAAATTAATAAAAATGCACCAATATAACTCTAAGGGAGGAGTAGAATCTGCGTGAATCGAAGAATATATTCAAATTCATTGACAGTGCAATTACTCACGGAGAATTCCAGATTTTTCATGTGTCGGATGTTGATATCTTCTTGAAATTCATAAAAGAACTGCTCGAAAAATGAAGACGACAAATATTTTTTGGGAACCTTATATTTCACCTCCTCTTCGCCCACGCACACAATAAAAAATGCCTTCTTGCATTTTTTTTGTAACATCTTGGCACTAATTGTAATCTCCTCCTCATTTTTATTCATCAACATCTTATGAATTCTTTTGCAGAAACCAAAAATATCCATTGAATATTTTAACTATTAGTGAAAATAACAGAGAAGAAAAAGACTTGTGAAATATTGGACTGCACAGAAAAGGATATATATAGATTTTTTATAAAACGTAATCCGACAGAAAGTAGGATTATAATCTTAATCCTAATAAAAATAGGATTAAATTTGATGTCTTTCCAAGTTGCTATTGATTTGATACTTTATTATAGTATGAATTCATATAAGCAAATCTTTTTAAATAAAAAAAATAAAAGATTAGAATTTTTTAAAAACCACTGGCTTCTTTAAATCTTAACAAACAAGAGAACATTCTTCTATATAAATCTTTATTATTCTTCATCTATGGTATCATATATTTTTTCCGTATATTTTGGACATGCGATTTCATTTTGTGATTTGAAATCATGAGATGAAATCAGCGTTTGGACATGAGATTTCATCTTATGATTTGAAATCATGAGAGAAATTTCAAATTCTCAAAAAATCTTGTTTTGGAATTGCAAATTATGAGATGAACTTTTTAAAATATAAAATTTGACCCACAAGTTTATATTTTGTATAAAAAACAATCACCATTTTATATATACCAACCATATTTACTAACCATGTATTTCAGATGCAAACAAAATTTGTTGTTGGTATTATTCCTTTTACCAATCTTTGCCAACCATTTATATCGGATTTGTGAAAGGATTATATTAAAGAGTAATATACTACAACTCATGTTCAATATTACTTTTTGTTGAATTAAAGTTCGATTAATAAATATTTTTTTATTTATTTTTATAATG
>JACEIK010006666.1:70606-82068 GCA_018107945.1 Datura stramonium | reverse complement strand
CATGCAAGTTTTGATATGAATATAGTATAGTCATGCATGAGGAAGTTTTGGGTAGTTCCCAATGTTGAGTATGAATGATGATTTCCCCGAATTAACTTGGTTGCTTCATTTTGGAGCGAAATCTCCCAAATTATCATGTTATCAAATAAATTGAATGAATCCAAGCATGAAAAGGTTTTGGGCAAGTCCCTTATATTGAGATTGATAAAGTAGTATTTTAAAGTAAGCTTACCACATGGTTTTCGAGTAAAGTTTCCCACTATTCTTTAAGCTTGTGGTATGTTTCATAGTAAAGCTTCTCATATGCATGAATTCATAATTGAATTGTATGTTGTCATTGAGATTCATTTAATAAGATGTTGAGTTTATGCATGATTTCATGTTGAGCTTTTTCACTAGACGATGTTGAGCTTCGTATTTATACGATGTAGAGCATTGCATGTTTTGGGTGAAGAGTCTAGCATCGAGCGGGCTAAGGGCCGATAACCCTATGTCCCAGAACTACGGGCCAACATAGGTTGATACTATTATATTATTGGTACCTCCCTTGTGAGATATCCCTGGCCCGATTGGCCCTTCATCTTGATATCGATATCATGGTAGCATTCTTAGCTCTGGCAATGTTTTGAACGGCTCTTCCCACTTGAGTGTAATAGTTGGGACCACGTAAGCTCAATCGTGGTATGTCGGTTAGGTGACGAGTCTCCCATTTTCTATATGATTTAGATTTGCATATTCATTACTCTCAATCATTATGTATGCATGCATGTGAAAGAAGTAAGGTTTGATTCACTGTTCAGCTTTTCCATAAATGTTGCATCTCATCTTTGAGTCATTCGAGTTAGTTGATGTTATCAACTTATGCATTGTCACATCATGAAGGGATTATGATTTCGAAAGAATGCATGTGAGCCCTCTCGGTTTTCTAAAAGCTTGTGTTATGAAATGATGTGTTCGAATGATTTAACTCATTATAGCGATTTTTACTCGCCTTGCATACTCGGTACATTCCACGTACTGAGCGCATACTTTCTATGTTGTATCGTTTCATGATACAGGGTCCGGATATCAGGCTTGTCCTCATCCCTAGTCCATCTCGGCTGGCGCTATTAGCCCATTGGTCAGTCCTCATGTTCCGAGGGCTGTTGACAGATTTTTTTATGTTATCTTGATTTTCAATATTGTTCGGGTTAGTTGGGAATGTTGTCCCATCAACCCATCGTATGTAATAGAGCCTTTCAGACTAGCATGTAGTATAAGAATCTTATTTATATTCTATATTCCATAAGGTTATACTATGGTTACATTTCCGCTATGTTTTTATGATTATATTTCTGCTTATCCGAATGAGATTAGTTGTGTGCATGAGCCATGGGTTGACTTGGGGTCCCTCGAGGTCCCTTGTCCCGTGTCTACGATCAGGGCCTCCGTTCAGGTCATGAAAAACTTGGTATCAGAGCCATAGGTTTGAAGTGCCCTAGGGAGTCTGAAAGCAGCATTAAGTAGAGTCTTTTTCATGGGTGTGAAGCGCGCCACACTTATGACGATTGGGATACAAAATGTTTTAGGAAATGTTCCCATCTTTTCTGATCTATGTCGTGCGATGAAAAAGTCTTTCTATCCTTCTAATTCGTGTTATTCGCGATTACAGAATCATGGCTCCTTGAAGGATGAATGGAAGGAGGAATGGAGACGGTGAAGGCCACAAGGATGGCATGGGTCGTGGGCATCAGCTGGTCCCACCAGTTCAGGAGCCTCTGGCACCGGAACCAGCCGCCCACGCTGAGTTTCGGGCCGCTATCCAGTTGTTTGTGCATGCCTTGACCGCTCAGGTCAATCAGTAGGCTGTTGGCATGTTTCGCAGAATGGCATTGCAGCGACGGCTCGAGTCAGGGACTTCTTGAGGATGAACCCGCCAGAGTTTCTTAGGTCCAAGGTAGATGAGGACCCACATGAGTTCGTGGATGAGGTTATCAAGATCACCTAGGTCATAGGAGTGAGTAGTGTTGAGTGCATAGAATTGGCCTCCTACCAGTTGAAGGGGGTCGCACATATCTGGTTTCATCAATGGAAGGATAGCAGGGTTGCCGGAGCAGGTCCGATCACTTGGGAAGAGTTCCATGTTGAATTCCTAGATCGGTTCTTCCCTCAGGAGATGAGGGAGCTGAAGGCAGCTGAGTTCGTAAATCTAAAGCAAGGGAGGATGACAGTACTAGAGTATTCCCTTGAGTTCAGCCGCCTATCGAAGTATGCTCTTGAGTTTGTGGCTGACCAGAGGGCGCGAGTGAGTAGGTTTGTGCATGGGATAGCAAGTTACTTGGATAAGGAATGCAGGATCGCTATGTTGCTTCAAGACATGGACTTTTCTAGGATGGTGTTGTACGCCCAGCAGATGGAGGCGACACATTTGAGAGAGAGAGAGGCCAAGAGGGCCAGGACTGATGATCAAAAATTTCCTCAGTCTAGGTCGGGAGGTGGGCACCTCCAGCAGACCCACCAGAGATCATCTGCCCCAGCTCCATCAGCTTTGAGTGTCCCATCTCGGCCTAGGCAGGATCATAGAGGGTGAGAATCAGGATCGAGGGGTCAGAGCAGCAGGCCCACAGATTCAGGTGTTCCAACTTGTCGTAAATGTGGTCGAAGGTATGCAGGCCAGTGCTTGGCAGGTTCGGGTGTGTTTCGAGTGCGGGCAACCCGGACACATGCTTAGAGATTGTCCAGCAGCGAGACAAGATCAGGTTGGGGGCATGGCCCAGCTTCTAGCTCAGCAGCCCTACCCCCTCGCTCAGCATATCAGGGGGCATCTATTAGTGCAGCGGGCAGTCAGCTCCAGAACAGATTATATGCCCTAGCATCTCGTCAGGAGCAGGAGGTCTCTCCCGATGTGGTTACTAGTATGTTACGAGTCTTCCATGTTGATGTTTATGTTATGTTAGATCCAGGGGCCACCTTGTCCTTTTTGACACCTTATGTAGCCAGTAGCTTCGAAGTCAGTCCTGATGTCTTGTCAGAATCCTTCTCAGTTTCTACTCCTGTAGGTGACTCAATTACAACTAGATGGATATATAAAGATTTCCCAGTCCTGGTCCTCCATAAGGTCACCTCGGAAGATTTGATAGAGTGAGCCATGATCGATTTTGATTTTATTCTCGGCATGGATTGGTTGTATGCTTGTTATGCTTCCATTAATTGTAGGACCCAGTCAGTAGAGTTTATATTTCCAGGTGAGCCAGTCATAGAATGGAAGGGTAGTTCAGTTGTGCCTGTAGGTCGCTTCATTTCCTACCTCAAGGCCAGGAAGATGATTTCTAAGGGTTGCATGTATCATTTGGTTAGGGTCAAGGATGTTGAGTCCAAGACCCCGACTATCCAGTCAGTTCCAGTAGTACGTGAGTATCCAGAGGTCTTTCCTAATGATTTGCCAGGTATTCCTCCCAAGCGGGAGATTGACTTCAGTATTGACCTCCTTCCCGATACACAGCCTATATCTATTCCTCTCTACAGAATGGCTCTAGCCGAGCTAAAAGAATTGAAGGATCAGTTAAAGGATTTACTAGATAAGGGCTTCATTAGACCGAGCCAGTCTCCATAGGGTGCACCAGTTTTATTTGTTCAGAAGAAAGATGGTTCCCTTTGTATGTGCATTGATTATCGATAGTTAAACAAAATCACTATCAAGAAAAGATACCCCTTACCCAGGATCGATGATTTGTTCGATCAGCTTCAGGGTGCTAAGTGTTTCTCAAAAATAGATCTCAATTCTGGGTATCATCAACTCAGAGTTCGGGAGAGTGATATCCCGAAGACAGCATTCATAACACAGTACGGTCATTATGAGTTTGTAGTTATGTCTTTTGGACTAAAGAATGCTCCTGCAGCTTTTATATACCTGATGAACAGGGTGTTCAAGTCATATTTGGACATGTTCGTGATTGTGTTCATTGATGACAGCTTGATATACTCTCGGAGCGAGGAGTAGCATGCAGCTCACTTGAGGGTAGTGCTTCAGACCCTCAAGGACCGCCAATTGTATGCAAAGTTCAGCAAGTGTGAGTTTATGTTGGACTCCGTGGCATTCTTGGGCCATGTGGTGTCTAGCGAAGGCATAAATGTAGATTCGCCGAAAATTGAGGTGGTGAAGAATATGCCCAGACCGGTGAATCCTTTGGATATTCGGAGTTTTTTGGGATTAGCTGGATACTACCAGAGATTTGTTGAGGGTTTCTCATCCATTACAGCGCCTTTAACTAAGTTGACTCAGAAAAAGGTGAATTTTCAGTGGTCGGAGGCTTGTGAGAAAAGCTTCCAAGAGTTGAAGACTCGGCTTACTTCAGCACCAGTGCTGACCCTACCCGAGGGTAACGAAGGTTTCGTGGTATATTGTGATGCTTCCAGATTTGGACTTGGGTGTGTGTTGATGCAGCGTGGGAGGGTGATAGCTTATGCCTCTCGACAACAGAAGGTGCATGAGAAGAATTACCTGACCCATGATCTTGAATTGGCCACGATGGTGTTCGCCTCTAAGATATGGCGGAATTATTTGTATGGGGTCCACGTGGATGTATTTACGGATCACAAGAGCTTGCAATATTTGTTCACACAGAAGGATCTAAATCTTCGGCAAATGAGGTGGTTGGAGTTACTTAAGGACTATGACATGAGTGTCCTTTACCACCCGGGCAAGGCTAATGTGGTTGTGGATGCACTTAGTAGGTTCTCAATGGAGAGTGTGTCCCATATGGATGAGGGGAAGAAGGAATTGGTGAAAGATGTTCACCGGCTTGCAAGGCTGGGAGTTAGATTGATCGATGCGACCGATGGCGGTGTTGTGGTACATAACAGGTCAGAATCGTCCTTGGTGGTTGATGTTAAATCCAGGCAAGATGAGGATCCAAATTTGAGGAAACTAAAGTAGGCGGTGCAGAGACAAAAGGTGGAGGTTTTCTCCCAAGGGAAGATGGTATGCTATGATATCAAGGTCGTCTATATGTCCCAGATGTGGATGATTTGAGAGTTCGGATATTACATGAGGTACTGGTACCAGATATTCTATTCATCCAGGATCCAGGAAGATATATCGGGACTTGCGATAAATCTATTTGTGAGATGGTATGAAGAAGGATATTGCGGAGTTCGTAGTGAAATGTAAAAACTGTCAGCAAGTGAAAGTCGAGCATCAAAGACCCAAAAGCATACTTCAGGATATTACCATTCCCACTTGGAAGTGGGAATAAATTAATATGGACTTCATTACAGGCTTACCCCGGACTCGTAGGCAATATGACTCCATTTGGGTTATCGTGGACAGGTTGACTAAGGCAGCTCATTTTCTACCGGTCAAAACTATCGACTCAGCGGAGGATTATGCCGAGTTATACATACGGGAGTTAGTTCGGTTGCATGGGGTTCCTTTTTCCATCATTTCAGATAGAGGTACCGATTTTACCTCTTAGTTTTGTAGGTTCCTTCATAAGGGACTTGTGACTCAAGTCAAGCTTAGTACGGCCTTTCATCCGCAAACGGATGGTCAAGCCAAGTGAATAATCCAGACTCTTGAGGACATGTTGAGAGCATGTGTTATGGATTTTAAAGGTAGTTGGGATGATCATTTTCCCTTTATCGAGTTTGCCTATAATAACAGTTACCACTCTAGTATCCAAATGGCCCCGTTCGAGGCTCTTTACAGGCGAAGGTGTAGATCTCCCGTCGGATGATTTGAGGTTGGTGAGGCAGCTATGATAGGACCAGATTTGGTACATGAGGCGATGGTGAAGGTTTAGTTGATAAGGGACCAGTTGAAAACCGCTCAGAGTCACCAGAAATCGTATGCTGATGTGAGGAGAAGAGATTTGGAGTTTGATGTGGATGACTGGATGTTTCTACATGTATCTCCCATGAAGGGATTCATGCGGTTTGGGAAGAAAGGGAAACTCAGTCCCCGCTATGTTGGTCCCTACTTGATTGTGAGAAGAGTTGGTAAGGTAGCGTATGAGTTGGACTTGCCATCGGAGTTATCTTCGGTTCATCCCGTCTTCCATGTGTCACTTTTGAAAAAGTGTTTGGGTGATCCAGCTTTGGTAGTCCCGATAGACGGCTTTGAGATAAAAGACAGCCTTAGTTATGAAGAATTTCCCGTTGAAGTTTTGGATCGCCAGGTTCGGAAGTTGCGGAACAAAGAAGTAGCTTCAGCTAAGGCACTATGGAGAAATCAGCACGTTAAAGGAGCTATGTGGGAAGCCGAAGCGGACATGATGGATAGATACCCATATTTGTTCTCTACCGGTTCAGTTTCAGCTTGAGGTATCAGTTCTGCACTCAGACTCTAACTAGTTTTCATATTTGAACTTTGTGAGTAAGTTTCTTTAATGTATGTGGATGTTTGTATGATTGGTGAATCCAGTTCAGCTGTATAGTTTGAAATAAAGGTAGTCATTCCGTCAGTCTTCAGCTTAAATGATTAGTATTTGATTATGATAATTGCATGTTTCTGTTTTCTGATTGTTTCCTACATTCGAGGATGAATGTTCCCAAGGGGGAGATATTGTAATACCCCGGAAGTTCTTAGGAATAAACTGGGGAGTTAAAAATTCAAAGCGCGGTAATCTGAGAAAAATGTTGCAGGACGAGCCATAGAACAACTCGTGGTAGCAAACCACGAGCCGTTCTATGTGTTCGTCGTGTGAAGCAAGGCCTGGTGGTAGGGTGGACCACAGGCGTCACAACAACCCGTTGTGAGAAGGAACGGACCGTTGTTAGTGGTCGTGGGAAGGAAGTGGATCTGGGCAATGGCTGAGACTGTTTGAGACCACGGTCTGTGGTTTTGAAGGACGACTCGTCCTGTCGAGTCGTGGGTGCAGATTAGTAACCGAGAAGTTTGGCAGTCTAGACCACGAGAGTTTACCACGAGTTGTGGTATCTTCCCACAGTCCGTTGGTTCAACCGTGAGATCGTCCAGTGCAGGTTTTTCTGCGATTTTAGTAAGGGCATTTCTGTCATTTCCTAGTCCTAAGGCCCTATACTACGTCATTTAGGGCTAATTTTGAAGGGTTTTTAGTGGGGAAAAACCTATTCTAAGTTCATACTCCCCATGCATGCAAGGTTGAAGGCTTGAAGGAGGAGATTCAAGGCCAAAATTCAAGGTTCCCTTTGGAATATGATCTTGGGTAATTGAAGGGTGATAGAATTCCTCTTCTCCAGGTATGTAGGGTTTTAATGGGTGTTCTCCTTCCACACCCCTGCCCAATTTCTCCCTATTCGAATGAATCTCCTATGATCAAGTGTGGGGACTCAACCCAATTACATATTTTTCTCAATCCTTACACATTGGTATGAATTGTTTATGTTCTTATTATTGAATATGAAGCATGGGCAAACTTTTAAAGTGTTTTCAATTAAACTTAAAATTTTCTAGTTTTATAAAATTAAAGGCCCATGGGTTGGGAGTTCATAAAGAAGGGATTTTCGATGAATGTATGATGTTGATGATTTTTTTATGATGAAAATCATGTTCTAAAGTACCCATGTCTATAATTGAAGTTTTGATATGAATATAGTATAGTCATGCATGAGGAAGCTTTGGGTAGTGCCCAATGTTGAGTATGAATGATGATTTCCCGAATTAACTTGGTTGCTTCATTTTGGAGCAAAATCTCCCAAATTATCATGTTTTCAAATTAATTGAATAAATCCAAGCATGCCAAGGTTTTGGGAAACGCCCTTATATTGAGATTGATAAAGTAGTATTTTAAAGTAACCTTACCACATGATTTTGGAGTAAAGCTTCCCACTATTCTTTGAGCTTGTGGTATGTTTCATAGTAAAGCTTCTCATATGCATGAATTCATAATTGAAATGTATGTTGTCATTGAGCTTCATTTCATACGATGTTGAGTTTATGCATAATTTCATGTTGAGCTTCGTCACTAGACGATATTGAGCTTCGTATTTATACGATGTAGAGCATTGCATGTTTTGGGAGAAGAGTAGGCTAAGGGTCGATAACCCTATGCCCAGAACTACACGCCAATGTAGGTTGATACTATTATATTATTGGGACCTCCTTTGTAAGCTATCCTCGGCCCGATTGGCCCTTCAACTTGATATCGCTATCATGGTAGCATCCTTAACCCTGGCAAGATTTTGGACAGCTCTATCCACTTGAGTATAATAATTGGGACCAGTAAGCTCTATCGTGGTATGTCAGTTAGGTGACGAGTCTCCCATTGTCTATATGATTCAGATTTGCATATTCATTACTCTCGATCATTATGTATGCATGCATGTTCAAGAAGTAAGGTTTGATTCAATGTTCAGCTTTTCCATAAATGTTGCATCTCAACTTTGATTCATTCAAGTTAGTTGATGTTATCAAGTTATGCATTGTCACATCATGAAGGGATTATGATTTCGAAAGAATGCATGTGAGCCCTCTTGGTTTTCTAAAAGCTTGTGTTATGAAATGATGTGTTCGAATGACTTAACTCGTTATAGCGATTTTTACTCACCTTGCATACTTGGTACATTCCACGTACCGACCATATACATTCTATGTTGTATCATTTCATGATACTGGGTCCGGATCTCAGGCTCGTCCTCATCCCTAGTCCATCTTGGCTGGTGCTATCAACCCATTGGTGAGTCCTCATGTTCCGAGGGCTATTGACAGATTTTTTTTATGTTATCTTGAGTTCCAGTATTGTTTGGGTTAGTTAGGGATGTTGTCCCATCAACCCATTGTATGTAATAGAGGCTTTCAGACTAGTATGTAGTACTCAGCTCCCTTATATGTTCTGTATTCCGTGAGGTTATACTATGGTTACGTTTCCGCTATGTTTTTATGATTATCTTTCCGCTTATCTGAATGAGATTAGCTCTGTGCATGAGCCATGGGTTGACTTGGGTCCCTCGGGGTCCCTTGTCCCGTTTCTACAATCTGGGCCTCCGTTCTAGTCGTGAAAGCAAGGTAAGTAAAACCGCTCAAGTAAGTATAATCATTTAAAGACAATGCATAATGTAAACATAAACACTAAGAATTTGAGAGTAGGGCTTGCATGCATTCTTTCTGAAATCATGATCTCATGTAACATAATACACATCATAATTGAATCAATTGAATCAATTGACTCAAAGTTGAAATCTGATATTTACAAATAAAACTGAACTATAATACCCGGAGAAACCATGGATCAGACCCCGAAGTCAAACAAAGAAAAATATGGAAAATGTTGCAGCAGTGAAGAACGAGTCGTCAGGTGGCTCGTGGGAAGGTTGAACTGAGCTGAGGAGTTGAGGTCCCCACGGGCGTGGGAACGACTCGTGGTCAGCTACCATGAGTCGTCAGGTCCACCGTGGGGTAAGGTTGAGGATTTAAGTGAGGATGAGACAGTGTACTTGATGGAAGCTGGTAATGAGTCATTGCCTCAGGGGGCAAGTTGTCATGTCCTCCGTTAAGAGCCCAGGTGAAAAAATTCCAGTGGACTTGACGAAACAACCCAACGACTCGTTGTCCCTGGTAACGAGTCGTCAGGTCGCCCATTAGGGACACTTGAAAGTTATTTCCTGCGAATTAGTAAGGGCCTTCTCGTAATTTTCTATTCTCCTAAGACCTAAATTACGTCATTTTGAGGTCGGGACACGGACTTTTAAGGGGATATCATTCATGATAAACCCCAATTGGTACATGTAAGAGTAGAGAGGAAGGAGGAAAGGGATTCAAGTGTTCTTTAATTCTTCAAGTTTCCACCTATGGTTCTTCAAGGGAGTTAAGAATCACGAAATTCCAGGTATGTGGGATTTTGAATGGGTTGTTTAGTCCCTACCCATGCCCAATTTCTCCCTCATCCTATGTTTAAAGTTACCAAGACTTGATGGGTCATAACCTAAATGTAGGTTTTCCTTAAAATCGATATGAGCATGTTGTAGTATGTCATAAATCATGGGTTTCGAATTATTGGGCTGTTTTCACTTATTTTATTCAATATTTGATGATTAAATCCCTAAAAAAGAGCACATGTGCCCAAATCTTGGGGTTTTAGTGAAATTCATGGTTATGGTGATTTCTCAAGCATGATATGAACTTTTGAATTTAAGCATGTTTTCAATTACTCATGTTATTATGATCATGTTTCCTAATGATTGAAATTATGGGCATTGCCCACATGTCGCTTATGATTTATGAACTATGATTTTGGCCGATCCACGGGCCCAATTCCATGGCTAGTATTACAAATTCTCAAGCAGGTTATGATTATCACGATTTAACTAGCCATGCATGTCATATATGAATTTTTATGAGCACGTTGCATGTTTTGGGAGTAGTACTTAACACCGAGTAGGTTCGGGGCCTAGGTTACGCCCCGAATCTCAAAACTACATGCCACCATAGGTTATGTTTGGGACCTCCTCAGTGACTGTCCCCTATGCCCCACGAGGCCTTCATGAGTGATATCACGCCTTTCATGGTTCATACCCTTGGCAAGGTATGAACAGCCTCCCGACTAGACTCACAGGTCAGGCTCCATGTATGCTCATATAGGGTATATCAGTTATAGAATCTCCCACTGTTCCTCATGTTTTAATGCATGTATGATTATGTTCTTTTGGCTCAAGTCGTGTTTTATGAAATATTTTCCCTCGTGTTATGACTACGATAGGTTTATGAATATTTTGGAAATGTTGAGCCTTATTATATATTTATGATTTCAGTCTTTGTAATCATGATGTCCCTACCCCTATTAATTTTAAGTTTTTGAGTATTGTTCTGCATACCTCGCATACCCAATACATTGCAAATACTGACCCGCATATTTTCTGTTTTGTATCGTTTTATGATACAGGCTCCGGTCCACAGGTTCAACATTGCTCCTAGCTTGCTCTCAGATCTTCTCTCAGTTCTCAGTGGTGAGTCCTCATGGTTCGAGGGCTTCATGTTCGGATCTTGTTTGTCTTTTAGTTTTTTGTATGTTGGGTTTAGTTGGGGTCTTGTCCCTTCAACCCGTCTATTATGATTAGAGGCTTTCAGACCTACTTTTAGTAATCAACTGTTTATGCTTGGATCATGTTTGTTGTTTCTTATATTTTATGTCATTGTTTCATTTAGTTCATGATTATTAAGCTATGTCTTCCGCCTTTTGTGAATGGTTTAGTTATATGCTCATGCCATGGGTTGACTTGGGGTCCGCCGGGGCTCTGATGAGCCCCGCAAGTGTACGGGTCGTACAAGTAATATAGTGGCCCTTTTTGAAGAGACGGATGTCGAACCCACAGGGACTGGACCAATTCAGCTAACTATCAAGTTCAAGTGTGATATTAAATGTCGCAAGTGTTGATTATAGAAGTTTTCAATGGAGTTTAATTAAGTCTCAAGGCTCAATGGGGCTAACTAGGATTAAATATTCAAGGTAGGTAAAGTGAGGGATAACATTTAGGTTCATTCAAAGAAATGCCTAATCATCTCCTACAGT
>JACEIK010006666.1:50387-65834 GCA_018107945.1 Datura stramonium | reverse complement strand
CATGGTTCCTTGCCGACTTTTGTAATTCGCTTCCGACTCCATTCCTCTACTTTACCAACTCATAGATTAGTTCCTCAAATTCATTTTAAACCTACAAAAACAAGGACTAATCATGTTGGTTAGTACATATATTCACATGTATATAAAATCACATGAAAATGTATATAAATAATTAGATAAACAAGACTAATTCGAGTTATAAAGTAGTACTTGGGCATGCAATTATGCCCAAGATCAGGCTCCTCGTCCCGTGTCTATGATTCGGCTGTACTCTCAGGTTGTGAAATGAACATTGAGTCAAACTTGCTTTAGGACATGTATCAATGAATAAATCTCAAGAATGATGAACATGCATAACTGAAATCATGAGGAACAATGGGAGACTCGTCTTTTAACCGACATACCACGATAGAGCTTACGCGGTCCTAACTATCACAGGATAGAGCAGTCCAAAGTCTTGTCAGGGCTAGGGACGATACCATTATATCGATATCAAGCTCACGGGACAATAGGGCCGGGGATAGCTGACAAGGAGGGCCCGAAGTAATATATATAATAGTATAACCTGCGTTGGTGCGTAGTTCTGAGGCATAGCATGATCAGCCCTTAGCCTACTCGGTGCTAGACTCTACTCCCAAAAACATGCATAAGCTCTATATTATTTTTAAACGAAGCTCAACATCATCTATTGACAAAGCTTAATCATCAAATACATCTCAAATATGAAATCATGCATATGAGAAGCTTTAATAACACAAACCATACCACAAGCTGAAAGATAATTGAGAGTCTTCGCTCCAAACCCTGTGGTAAGCTTAATTCGAGAAATCATCAATCATACTATTGAACATGTGGGTGTTTCCTAAAGCTTCATCATACTTGAAAATACCCAATTCATATCGAAAAAATGATTATAAACATGGATATCTCGAAAACATACTTTTCATCATAATATCTCATCAACATCATACATTCATCACAAATCTCATCTTTCATTAACTTCTCATCAATGGACTTTTATTTCATAAAGCTAGAAACATGATTTTTAGTTGAAAACATTATAAAATTTTCCATGCTTCATAATTCAATTGTAGAAACATATTTAAATCATACCCATGTAAAGAATTTGGAAATTCATGCATTGGGTTAAAACCCCATATATTAGTCATAGAACATTCATGATTTAGAGAGGGATTGGGCATGGGTGTGAAAGGAATCACCCATTCATAACCCTACATACCTGTTGGTAGTTGATTCTTACACTTCTTTGATAGCCCGAGAAGAAATTGAAGAGGAATTGAGGAACACTAGCCTTGATCATCCTCTCACTTTCTACCTTGAATGCACGAATGAATAAGGCCTAAAATGAACTTAACCCCTTTAAAAGTCATCATTCATAACTCAAAACGACATAGTTTAGGCCTTAGAACTTTAGGAATTATGGAAAAGCTCTTACTAAATTCGCAGAAAATAACTGCCAGATGGTCCTAATGAGGGACCTAACGACTCGTTACCCTGGGCCACGACTCGTGGAGTCGTCCGTCAAGTACACTGCCTCTGCCTTAGTATATTTTATTCCCCATTTGTTCACGACTCACCCCACAAATCGTGGGGACTGACCACGACTTGTGGGGTCCTCCCGTTGAGTGCACTGCCTCCCTTCTTCTCTTTTCTTACACACCCACCCAACGACTGACCTAACGAATCGTGGGATTTGACCACGAGTCGTGGTCACGCCTGTGGGGATCCTATTTCCCAAACTACAAACTCATCACCTGGGCCCCTCAAGAGTCACATCACGATTCGTGGGCTACTTTCATGAATCTCCTCACGACTCATTCTGTGCTTGATGCCAAATTTTTAGTTTTCTCTATTTCAACTCCTGGGTCTGATCTTTGGGCTTCCGGGGTATAACACCACTAAAGTAGAGACTGAGAAGGGTTCTAATAATATTTCAGGACTGACACCGGAACTACTAGCCATATAGGGCGTCCCAAAGGAAAAAATAGCCCCTGGATCTAACAATGCATATACATGAAGGTGGAAAACTCGTAACATACCAGTGACTACATTCGGGGAGACCTCCTACTCCTGGTGAGATGCTAGAGCATAAAATCTATTTTGGCGTTGTCCGCCACCTGGGCCTCGGTCCCTATCATGGCCCTGTCTAGCTGCTAGGAAATATTTGAGAATATTTCTAGGCTTCCCACACCCGAAGCAAGCACCTATACCCACCAAACACTGACTCGTGTGCCTCGAACCATACCTGTCAAAAACTGGGATACTGGAATCTGTGGGCCTGCTGCTCTGGCCTCTAGAGCCTGATGCTCATCCTCTCTGGTCGTGCCTATATCTAGATGGCACACTCATAGTCGTCGATGCCTGGGCTGATGATCTCTGATGGGACTACTGACGGTGTACTCCACCTAGTCTCTACTGAGAGAATCCAAAAATGTCTGTCTTGGCCCTCTTGGCCTCTCTCTCCCTCATATGCACCGCCTCCATCTACTGGGTGTATAAGACGATTCAAGGAAAATCCATATCCTGATGAAGCATCGCAGTCTGGAAACCCTTGTCTAGGTAATCCGCTACTCCATGAATAAACCTGCTCACTCGAGCTCTCTGATCAACCACTAACTCTGGTGCATACTTATACAAACGTGTGAACTATAAAACATACTCCTGAACCTTCATACTTCCCTATTTTAGATTCACAAACTCGGCTGCTTTCAGCTCCCTCTTCTCACGAGGGAAGAACTGATCTAGGAAAGTGACATGAAACTCATCCCAACTGATAGGGCTTGCTCTAGCTGACCTACTATCCTTCCACTGTTTGAACCAAATGTGTGTGACCCCCTTCAACTGATATAAGGAAAAATCGGCACACTCCTCCCCAATCACCCCAATTATCTGGATGATCTTTAAAATCTCCTTTATGAACTCATGTGGATCCTCGTCCACCTTCGATCCAAGGAACTCGGGAAAGTTCATCCTCAGAAAGTCTCTAACCCTTGTTGTCGCTGCATTCCCATTCTGAGGGACATGCGCCACCTTCTGTTGATTGACTTGGGTGGTATAGGCCTGTGCTAGCATCTGAATGGCTGGCCTGAATTCAGTGTGGGAAACCGACTCCGATGCATAGTCCTCATGGGATGGTGGGGACTACTAGTGCCTGTCTCCATTGCCACCCTTGTGGCCGTTTCCATTTCCATTTCTCCTTCCATTAACTCTGCAGGGAGGCATGATTCTGCAAACGCAAATAGCACGAGTTAGAAGGACAGAGAGACATTTCATCGCATGACATAGATCATGAAAGAAGGGAACATTTCCTAAACGTCGCATAGCCTCTTCGTCATAAGTGTGGCGCACTTCACACCTATTAAAAAGACTCTACTTAACGCAACTTTAAGACACCCTAGGAGACTTCAAAACCTATTGCTCTGATACCATGTTTGTCACAACTCGAACATAAGCCCGAATCGAGATACGGAACAAGAAACCCTGAGAGGCTCCAATTCGACCCATGGCATGAACATAACTTATAACTCAATCAATAAAAGTGGAAGATCAACATGATAAACATAGCGTAAATCTAAACACAACATAAAATTTAAACATACAACACAAGTCTGAAGTTGAATACAATCTATGTTTGAAAAAACTCTACGTCTGATGAGTTGATGGAACAAGACCCTAACTAACTCTCCAAGTATGAAACTGAAAATATAAATATAACTAATGAGGAATGGTCCTTGGGAGATAAGGACTCACCAATTGAGGTTGGATATGCTACTCCAGGAGGATGGCTAGCAACGAGGCTGAGTCTGAATATCGGAGCTTGTATCATGAAACGATACAGTATAAATTATGCAATCAGTACGTGGAATATTCCAAGTATGCAAGGTAAATAAAACTGATATATATGTAAAATCAATAATAATGTAATTCAAAAAACATAATCAAGATAAGATTCTAAGAGTAAGGCTTGCATGTTATTTTCTGAAATCATGATCTGAACATAACTGCATATCATAACTGATTCGAATGACCCAAAGTTGAAAATTGATAATCATAAGTAAAACTGAACATTGGGTCAAACCTGCTGAAACATAATATCATAACTGATGCACATGCATAACTGAAATCATGAGGAATAATGGGAGACTCGTCATGTAACCGTCATTACCATGATAGAGCTTACATGGTTCCGACTATCACACTCAAGTGGGAAAAATTGTCCAAAGCCTTGCCAGGGCTAAGGGAGCTACCATGATATCGATATCAAGCTGAAGGCCCCTTAGGGCAGGGCAAGGCTCACAAAGGAGGTCCCGAATAATCTGAACATACCTATGTTGGCATGTAGTTCTGAAGCATAGGGTTGACTGACCATGTGGGCTTGCATGCTCTTTGGCGACATCAGTTGTTAAGTCACTTAATGAATTTTTAGGTCCCTCGTCCTGACAAAAGCTGAAAGTCCACTATGGAATAGGGCCAACGACTCAGGGAACAAACCGTTAGGACACCTGACGAGTCAATGCCTGAGCCATGGTCCCAGGTAAGTTTTCTTCTTTGATATAATTTAATGGGTGAAATTATGAGTTGTGTCCTCTTCCAACAATCCATACAAATGGATCGTGGTCTACATGTACAACTTATATTCACCCTACCCGACCCGACCCGCGATTGAAAGGCTTAAAATTGATTTTGTTTCCCTTAATTGCACATTTTTCCTTCAAATTACTCCATATTAAATTATCTCTAATATAAATGGTTCCCTCTTACTCATCACCTTCACCCTCAAAAACACAACTGACTTATCACGATCACAACTCCATCACAACACCACCGCACAACAGTACATAATCCTTCCATCACCGACAGAACTTGGGAAGCACAACAATTGATTTCTCATATGCTCTATTCAACAATCATCATAAAAGTGAGTTTTGAAATGCTTCCCATATTCAATTGAACCCCTCATGCTTGAAAACGTCTGTGTGATCTCGAATTTTGAATCATGATAAACCCTTGGTGACTTCAAATTTACGGACAACATATGTTTGAAAAAAAATAGTACTCGGGTTCATAATTGTGAGCATAATTGTGTCATATGAGTGTGTGAATATGTGTGGATGGTTGTTTGAACAGAGGTGGGTTTGGGTTGTCTATACCCATTGAGTCAGTGGACATTATAATTTTTAATTGCTTTGGTAACGAAGCTTAGATTGTTTTGCCCGAGCAACTCCCACCAAAATAGAGTGCAAAATTGTGAAAAAAGGTGAAGTCTAGTAACCCAAGATAACACTTGAACAAATATTTTCAAACAGTGATGATGCCTCATGTAATGATTCAATGGGTAATTGGATGAGTCGTGACGTGAGTCCTCACCAGTGACATTACATACTTGAAAACACTAGACTCTTATGAATGAGTAACTTAACGAGTCATTGTATCACTTAAAAACTCATTGGGTGCCTCATCCTGAGTGGGTTAGCATGGTTGAATTCTAAAGCTGACTTGATGATTGAACTAACGACTCATTACCACAAGTGACGACTCGTTAAGTTGACCCATCAAGTTTATTGGAAAAAAATTAAAAAAAAACTAATGTGCACATAACTAATGAATTAACGAGCCATCGTCAGTTACAATGACTCATTATTTTTTCACAGTTATACTGAGATTTTGGGTACTAACCTTACTTCCATAGGTATAATGGCACCAAAAAGAAATTCCAAGAAGGGCCAAACCAAGAAGCAACAGCCGAAAAAAGGACAACCCTCGACTCATAAGCTAGTAGACAAACTAACATCTTCAGAAGAGTCAAGTTGTAATACCCCGAAAACCCTAAGATCAGACCCAAGGGTTAAAATGGAGAAAATGAAATTTTCTGCACCAGGTCATAGAATGAGTTGTCCAGTGACCCGTGAGGTGCACCACGAGTCGTCAAGTGACTCGTGGGGAGGAGGGTGGACTTGGTTGGATTTTTGGTCAAAGAATGGTGTTATACCCCAGAAGTTCCTAAGATTAAACCCGAGATTTAAAAATGGAAGTTGGTTGAAACTGGGAAAAATATAATAGGACGGATGACCCGACGGATCGTTGGTCCAACCAACGACCCGTGGTAAGCAGTCTTTGGAAGTTATGGTCTAGTAACAATAGGTAATGACGGGTGAAGCAATTACCCATTGTTTGATACAACAAGTCGTTTATGTGAGTCGTGGCGTGAACTAGGTTTCAGCATTAGGGGAAGTAACAGGTCATGGTCACCAGTCGTGGGATGGGATGGCTATATTTTTTCAGTCTACCTAACAGAAGGCAACCACGACTCGTTGAAGGATGTAAGTTGTGGTGAGGCTCATTAGAAGGATCAGTGTAGGACCTAAAGGAGGAAACAACGGATGATGTAATGACCCATTTTCAGAAAGGATGACTCGTCTTGTCTAGTCGTGGGGTTGAATCTAAGATCGGGAGTTTTGATAGTGTAGATGATGGATGGATACCACGAGTCATGGTATCCTCTAGCAATCCGTTAGTTCGGTCGTTGGTTCACCTAGAGCAGATTTTTCAGGATTTTCATTAAGAGCATATTTGTCATTTTTAAGTCCTAGGGTCCTAAACTATGTTGTTTAAGGCTCGAAAATCCGTGTTTAATGAGGGTAAAACCCACCCTAGTCCTATTCATTATCATGCATGCAAAGTTGAAGGATTGAGGAGGTGATCAAGCTTGTCTTCAAGGTTTTCTTCATTAATTTCCTTTGGGCTTTCAAAGAGTGGTGAGAATTGATTTTTCCCAGGTATGTAGGGTTATGAATGGTTGATTCCTTTCACACCCATGCCCAATCTCTTCCAATTTATGAAATTCCTATATTTAATCTATGGAGTTTTAACCCAAATGCATGAATCTCCTATTTCTATACATGGGTATGATTTAATTATGATTCTACTATTGAATTTATGAAGCATGGGCAATTTTTATGATGTTTTCAATTAAAAATCATGTTTCTAGTTTTATGAATTAAAAAGTCCATTGATGAGAAGTTCATGAAGATGAGATTTGTGATGAATGTATGATGATGATGAGATATTATGATGAAAAGCATATTTTTAATATGAATTGAGTATTTTCAAGTATGATAAAGCTTTGGGCAATGCACACATGTTTAAGTATGATTGATGATTTCTTGAATTAAGCTTACCACATGGTTTTGGAGCGAAGACTCCTAATTATCTTTCAGCTTGTGGTATATTTTGAGTTAAAGCTTTTCATATGTATAGCTTACCACATGGTTTTGGAGCGAAGATTCCCATTTATATTTTCAGCTTGTGGTATGTTTTGAGCTAAAGCTTCTCATATGTATGATTTCATATTTGAGATATATTTGATTATTGAGCTCGTCAATAGACGATGTTGAGCTTCGTTGAATAACGATGTAGAGCATATGTATGTATTTGGGAGTAGTGTCTAGCACCGAGCAGGCTAAGGGTCGATCACCCTATGCCTCAAAATACGCGCCAATGTAGGTTTATACTTATATATTACTTTGGGACCTCCTTTGTGAGCAATCCCCTCCCTATTGGGGCCTTGAGCCGGTATCATGGTATCGTCCCTAGCCCTGGCAAGGCTTTGGATGGCTCTACCCACTTGAGTGTGATAGTTGGGGCCACATAAGCTCTATCGTGGTATGTTGGTTAAAAGACGAGTCTCCCATTGTTCCTCATGATTCCAATTATGCATGTTCATTACTCATAAGATTTACATATGTAAGTATGTTCTAAAACAGGTTTAACTCAATGTTCATCTTTACTTATAAATATCATATTTCAGCTTTGAGTCAATCGATTATATCATGATATATTATGATGATATCCTATGTTATGATGAGATCATGATTTTAGAAAGAATGCATGCAAGCCCTACTCTCAGATTCTAAGTGTTTATGTTTTACATTATGCATTGTCTTTAAATGATTTTACTTACCTTAGCGGTTTTACCCACCCTGCATACTCGGTACATTCCACGTACTGACCGCATACTCTATGTTTTATTGTTTCATGATATAGGATCTGGCTCTCAGGTTTATCCCCGCTCGTAGTCAGCTTATCAGAGTTAGCCTTGCGTTGTCGGTGAGTCCTCATTTCCCGAGGACTAGACTACTTAGATTCCCTTATGTATTTCTAGTTTTAGCTTGTTGAGTTAGTTGGGGTCTTATCCCATCAACTCGTCATGTTTAGAGAATTTTCAAACATATGTATGTAATTAGCTTCGGATTGCGTATTTTGATATTATGTTTGAGTTTAGACTTCCACTATGATTATATTGTTGATTATTCAGTTTCATCGATTGAGTTAGATGTATGCTTATGCCATGGGTCAACTTGGGGTCTCTCGGGGCTCCTTGTCCCATGTTGCGATCCGGGCCTCTGTTCGGGTCATGACAAGTAGACCACGGGAGAGGGCACGAATCGTGGTCAGGACCACGAGTCATTAAGACATTCGTGGTCAGAGATGGGCTTGAAGGAAGAATTTATTGGCAGTGCTAGTCACGACTCATTGGGTACACCACGAGTCATTGGGTACACCACAAGTCATGGTGTCCCTCGTGCTGACCCTCAAAAGATAAGATCCAAGTGTAGGCCATGACAGGCATGCCACAACTTGTCCCCCAGGGCACGAGTCGTCCGGTCCCTCGTTTTTTACTAGCAGCGAGTATTTTCCTTCGAACTTATTAAGGGCTTTTGCATAATTTCTAAGTTTCTAAGACCTATACTACGTTGTTTTAAGCTTAGAAAAGGGTGTTTTAAGAGGTTTAAGCTCATTCTAAACCCATTCTCTCCATGCATGCAAACCTAGTGGTTTCTAAGGGTGATCAAGCTTAGGATTCATCAAGTTCTTCCCCAAATTCCTTTGGGCTCTCAAGAGGGTTGTGAAATCAAGTTCTCCCAGGTATGTAGGATTATGAATGGGTTTATTCATCCACACCCATTCCCAATCCCTCTTCAATTTCATGAAAATTCTAGTTGATGAATCTATGAGATTTTAACCCAACATGTGAATTCTCTAAGTATCAATCATGGGTAAGATCTATACATATTTATAATATTGACTTATGATTCATAGGCATATTTTACAATGTGTTCAATTACAAATTATGTTTTCAAGTTTACAAATTATGATGCCCATCCATGGAAGCTCATGAAAGTTGAGATTACGATATTTGTATCCAAGCATAATGAGATGTATATGATGTAAGTAGGATTTCGAATTACCCATGTCCATGTTCATGATTTAGAATGATCAAGTATATGCCAAGCATGTTTAAGTATTGGGCAAACCCATATGATCAAGTATATTTCATGATTTATCTAGACTTCATGTTATTAGCTTACCACATGGTTTTGGGGTCTAAACTCCCTCTATTTTCATCTTGTGGTATGGTTGAGCCTAAGGCTCCTCATGTTATGATTTTAGATTATCCATGTATGTCATGAGTTGCTTCGTCACTAGATGATGGTTCAGCTTTGTTGAAAAATGATGGAGAGCATATGCATGTTTTTGGGAGTAGTGTCTAGCACTGAGTAGGCTAAGGGTCATTCAACCCTATGCCTCAGAACTACGTGCCAATGTAGGTATGTTTAGATTATTTGGGGCCTCCCTTGTGAGCTTCCCCAGCCTCGAATGGGCCTTCAGCTTGATATCGATATTGTCACGATCCGAGCTTACATCCTAGATGTAACACGGGACAAGGAACCCGAAAAGGCTCCAAGTCGACCCATGGCATAACCATAGCATATCACTTAACAATAGAAGCAACTATTAATATAAATGAGCGGAAGATAACTGCAAAAGTCAAATACAAAACCTTAAGAACAATTGTAACAACACTTTGATACAACGCTGAATCTATCTAGAGAAGTCTGAAAGCCTTCTACTAAACTGATGAGTTGCTGGGAAACGCCCCTAGCTAACTCCTAAAATCTGAGAACTGAAACATAGAGAAATATAAACATAAGTCACGTCCTCGAGAGATGAGGACTCACCACTAGAAGCTGGGAGGGGATGAAGCATATCTAACCATGAGGCTGAGTCTGGAGACCTAAATCTATATCATAAAACAATATAGCACAAAAGGTGTGCGGTCAGTACTTGGAATGTTATGAGCATGCGGGAAAACGTAAATAACTAAATATACAAATATACAATAAGGAAATAACAAAGTACATCGACATAACTAATTTAACCTACAACAATCCCCTTATGAGTCACATACACACATATATATACAAATTAAACTTTCATATGAATCTCATATCATGAAACATCATTGAACTCATGCATAAGGATCAAGTTCTGAACATTTAGTAAGAGCCGAATCTGAGACTAGCATCACACACAGTACTAGATCACTGCTGGTAACTAAATATGATTCTCATTATATTAAATCTGTTGTAATCTAAAATCCGAATCATGCTGATAACATAATCAAGGGAGTCATTCTCTACTATGGAGAGTCCCAACTAAACTAAGGGAGTCATTCTCTGCTAGGGAGGATCCCAACTGAACTAGGGAGTCACTCTCTGCTATGGAGGATCCCGACTGAACTAGGGAATCACTCTCTGCTATGGAGGATCCCGACTGAACTAGGGAATCACTCTCTACTACGGAGGGTCCAGACTGAACTAGGGAGTCACTCTCTGCTATGGAGGATCCTGACTAAATTAGGGAGTCACTCTCTGCTATAGAGGATCCCGAGCTGACCAAGGGAAACATTCTCGGCTATGGAGAGTCCCTGGCTGACTAGAACATAAGGAGTACTGATCTGACATTATACATTTGGTCTATGCTACTACAGCTAGTCAGAAACTTGAACATTCACTGTTTTCATCATACAACATTCATTTCGAAAGGATTAGGGCTACTTTCTACTAACAACAAGCCCAACAGTCGGAAATATCATTCTCATGCTTTATCACCGTAATTCATATCATCACGGTGCCAAATCAATATTTCTTCAAACGTCTTACTTTAATGAACATATATAGATTCACATCATGCATTACACTCCCACAACAATTAAGTTCCGGATTCATATCACTCAACATGTATCGTAGAGTCATTTATTGTTCATAGGTCCAAATTACACTTTAACATAGATACAATGTTTCACATGCTTAGGTTTACAGAAATCCATGCACTTAACTTCTACCTTAAGCATTTACAATGAATTCACGGAGAAACATAGATTTTCATTTTCTAAGACCCATTTCATAATTCACTTCAATTCATGAGAAAGATGCAATAATTAGGCCATTATCATAGATTTACCTCATACCCAATCAGTTCCACCGAAATCATAAGGAAAAATACATATTTTACTTTCAATTAATCAAGCCCATACGCTCTAATCTCATCTCGACATATTTAGCAAATAGCATATTCTAATTGTTAGGGAATTCTTTCAACCTTCACATATTTCCTATATGGATGCGAGCCATGGATTCAATTGATTGAACAATAATAAAACCCCAATCATCGTTCAAGCCCCCTTCATGAAGAACATCCTAACATCATACATTTTCACCATCTAACACATAATTCAAGACATTCAAATAGTTTTACAATCACAATTAGCTCATAATTCTAGTGGGTTTTAGAATTCAAGAAAACATAAAAAATATCACCCATCAATTAAAACCCTAAGTCATGCTTTTCTAGAATAATTGAAATTGGGATTTTGATAACATTTTGGGGCACAAGGATGGAAGAATATCAATGTTGAAAAAAACGCATACCTACTTCGAAGAATCTCCCACTTGGACTTGACCTTGAAGTCTTTGAATAATCCCTTGAAGAATCCTTGAACCTTGAGAGAGAGAAGGAAGAAGGGTTTGAGAGCTATTTCATGAAGAATGAGGGTTTAGGCTAGTTATCCCTTTAAGAACGTCCAATGCTATGCTTAAAACGACGTAGTTTAGGAGTTAGAAGCATAAGATTTTATGAAAACACACGTGAAAAATACAGGGAAAATCCTATTTCCAGACCCCACGAGGCACTCTACAAGTCGTGTGGTAACGACTCATGGGGACCAAGTCGTGGGGTGCACTGGTCAACTTCTCAGAAATTTCCTCGACTCAACTGACGACTCACTTCACGAGTCGTGGTCTTCCATGATGACTCATCGCCACTGCTTGGGACCTTATCCAAGAACTCTTGCCTCCACCCAACAGCCGACCTAACGAGTCGTTACCTGGTAGGATGACTCGTCAGTTCATCCCTGATTACTATACTTTGCTACACCTCTAGACTAATCCCCACGGGTCTGGCCACGACTCATGGGGTCACCTAACGAGCCATCCCCCGACTCATTCTGTGCAAAAAATTTCCATCTCTTGTCTGAATTATTTCTTTAAGCCTGAAATCTAATCTTAGAAACATTCGGGGTGTTACAGATATCATGATAGCATCCTTAGCGCTGGCAAGGCTTTGGGTGGCATTGCCCACTTGAGTGCAATAGTTGGGACCACGTAAGCTCTATCGTGATAATGTCGGTTATATGACGAGTCTACCATTGTGTAATACCCCAAAAATCCTAAGATTAGACTCGGGAGTTGAAACAGAGAACAGAAATTTCTACACCAGGTTACAAGACGAGTCGTTCCATGACCCGTTAGGAATACCACGCGTCATTAAGTGACTCGTGGGGAAAGTTTTGGACTTGAATTGAAAATTTGGGATTTGAGGTGCCACGGGTGTGACCACGAGTCATGGTCAACAACACGATTCGTCAGGTATCTCGTGGTCAAGAGTTGACTAGAGACTTGATGAGTGGGCAGTATGGGTAATGACTGGTCACCACGAGTCTTTGGGTACACCACGAGTCGTGATGACCCTCCAAGGTAGAATTCCAGAGCAGGCAATGGGAGGTTGACCACAAGTCGTGGTCCAAGCCACAAGTTGTTCAGTCCCTCGTTGGGACTGGTAGTGTGTTTTTTCCTGCGAATTTATTAAGGGTTTTTCCGTAATTTCTAAATTCCTAAGACCTAAACTATGTAGTTTTAAGCTTAGTTAGGATTTTTAAGGGGGTTTAGCTCATTCTAAATCACTCCTCTCCATGCATGCAAGACTAGAAGGTTCTTAGCGGTGATCAAGGCTAAAATCCAACAATTCTCCTTCAATTTCCTTTGGGCATTCAAGGAAGAGCATAAGATCAAGTTACCTAGGTATGTGAGGCTATGAATGAGAGTTCCTTTCATTCTCATGCCCTAAACTCTTCTCAAATTCCATGGATTTCAAATTCTAGAATTCAAGTTTCATGATCTCTGAGATTTATTCTAATTCTCATAAAATTCTCTATGATCTATCGATGGATCAAGCCCTTTCATGTATTAAATCATGTTTTATAATCTATGGGCAGAATTTATAACTATTTTGATTATTAAATTATAGTTTCAAATTTTAATTAAACTATGCCTAATTATGCATGTTCTTATGAAAAGTCAAGTTATGATTTTACTATGATCTTGATCTTAATTAGCCCAATTATGAATTATACTTTATTATTTGATTTCTCTCAAGTACTTATCATGGATTTATGCAATGTCAAGTTTATACATGTTTTACAAGTATGCATGGATTTTGTGATTGACGAATTTATGACTCTTTGGCCAATTCATGAGCCCTTGTTCACAACTAATCATGTATTTTAAATGGGGATCAATGATGTTATTACTTATTTGGCCATGAACTTTATGAATGATTTTACGATTACTGTGTGAGTCCTAATGTGCATGTTTTGGGAGCAGTGTCAGCACTGAGTAGCCCGATGTTCAAAGGACTACGTCAGTGTCTTAGAACTACGTGCCATCATAGGTTTATATATATCCAAATGTTAATGGATCCCCTTTTCATGATATCACATACTGCACGTCCCTTTCCTGGCAAGCCTGGGATGGCTCTGCCCACTTCAGCGAGATAGTTGGGGCATCATGTAAGGCTCTATCATGATGGTGTCGATTATGATGAGTCCTCCCATTTTTCCTCATGATTTATGCATGGTTATGTTTATGTTACTTTGGCTCAAGTCATGTTTAATAAAGCTTTTCTCTATGATTATGATTATGACTGATTTACGAATATTTTAAAAACCTTGAGCCCTTATGTCAAAATTATGATATTTACATCATGATCATGTTGTCCTACTCTTATGAATTCTTATGTATTTTAATTGTTCATTTTATTTACCTTTCATTCTCGGTATATTTCAAGTACTGACCGCATACTCTATGTTATATCATTTCATGATACAGGTCCGAGGGATCAATCTCAGGCGCATCTTTAGTCCTGCTTCTCTTTCAGACTTGTCCAGCTAGCATTGGTGAATCCTCATCCTTCGAGGACATTTAGTATCTGTAGTTGTTATATTTCTTTCAGTTTCAGACTTGTCGAGTTAGTTGGGGATGTTTTCTCATCAACTCATCATATATATGTTAGAGGCTTTCAGACATTATGTAGAAATCATATTGTCATGTATGATTCTATTCTAGTTTGATTTATGTGCAGACTTCCATATTTATGTATGTTGAACTTCCGCTTTATTATGTTGAGCTTAGAAGTTATGTTCATGCCATGGTTCGACTTGGAGCTTCTCGGGGTTTCTTCCGGTGTCTCAATCTAGGCCCTATCTCGGGTCGTGACATATTATTCCTCATGATTTCAGTTATGCATGTTCATTAGTCATGATATTATGTTTTCAGCAGGTTTGACCCAATGTTTAGTTTTACTATGATTAACAGTTTTCAGCTTTGGGTGATTCGATTCAGTTATGATATTCAGTTATGGTTAAATCATGTTTTCAAATAATAGCATGCAAACCCTACTCTCATACTCTTATGATGAAATATTTATGTCACAACCCGAACGGAGGCCTGGATCGTAGACACGAGACAAGAGACCCCAAGTCGACCCATGGCATAAGCATACATCTAACTCAATCAAGAACGGAACAACCAACAATACCATCATAGCGGAAATCTAACTCAGAGATAACATATAAATATACAATCCGAAGCTGGGTACATACATATGTCTGAATAGCCTCTAAACATGATGAGTTGATGGGACAAGACCCCAACTAATTCAACAAGATGAAAACCGAAATACATAAAGAAATATAGACTGTTTGGTCCTTGGAAGATGAGGACTCGCCAATAAGCAGAAGCTAACTCCGATGAACTGTCTAAGAGCGGGGCTGAACCTGAGAGCTGGATCTTGTATCATGAAACGATACAGCATAGAAAGTATATGGTCAGTACGTGAAATGTACCGAGTATGCAAGGTAAGTAGAAACACTTAAGTAAAGTAAATCATTTAAAACATATCATAACATATCATAAGCTTTCAAATCTGAGAGGAGGGCTTGCATGCATTCTTTCTGAAATCAAAATCTTT
>JACEIK010006666.1:24302-34603 GCA_018107945.1 Datura stramonium | reverse complement strand
AGCTAGCCAGGCACCAGATGTGCCTAGGCCCACCAGTTAGCAGTCCAGGTCCTACTAGGGCACCAGGTGCCAGTCATATCCCCCAGGGCGGGGCGTGACACTTCCACCCTAATGATAGAAAAAACGATTATGTTTATGCTTGTGGATTTGCAACTTAAGATTGTTGTATCTTTTTATTTACTTATTAATATTATTTTAGAAACCATTTTGAAGAGGGAGCGACAATGGAAAAAGTGTATATTTCGTACTGATTTACTATAGTTTTAAAAGTTTTTTTTACTCGATATTACTTTATAAAACTGTCAAATTATACTTAAAAAGAGATTTGATTAGTTTAGACTTTAGACATATCTTCTATAAATGAAATGCGTTTAAAGTATTTATCATATTTTCTTTTTCTTTATAAATTAATTTATATTAAATGATCACCTTAACAAATTCATTTTTATTTTTAAATGATCGCGCGAAGCGCAAGCAAATACTTTATAATAAGATTGATTGGCGGATTAGGCAAAAGGGTTTTTGGTCCCAATGATATCCATAACAATCTTTCTCATTTTGAACATCGACCCATATAATTTTACAAAGAGTAACTTAACAGACCCAATAAACCGCCTTAACACTACAACAATTCATTATCAGAAATAAGCCTCCAAAAACATAGAAACTGTATCTTTTTTTAACACACATACATTTGTAACTTGAGAAAGTGGCATCTTCTCACCTAAGCACTACTATCAGTCTGTCTGCACGAGTTAATCTGCCAGGAATCAAGCGCGGGCGCATAATTCATTACTGAATAATCTACAACACCTGAAGCTGGGGAAAATTTAATGCTTCCGACACTTCCATCTTGTGCCGCCGTGCAGATGATCTAAGGTGCCACAGCTTAATTAATATGTTTCTTGTTACCTTATCTTACCAGAGCAACTAAAGAGAAGAACATCATTAAGCACACAATATATATTACGCCAACCAATGCGACTTTCAACACAAGGGGTCGTCATATGGCTCCAACTGCTTGAAGGAGCTCTGATCTCTCACCAAAATTCAAAAGTCAAGTATTATACCCATTATGTACAATGGAAGAATATCCAGAATTTGCTATCCTTTCCTTGGGTGCTCATCAATGTCCATGAATTCACCAGTAACCCTGCAAAATAGAGAGGCAAGCAGCGGAGGATCACATTATCTCACACTTCTAACAAGTTGCTATTCTGAATAGATTCTCTTTCATGGGTATTCATTTGATCTGACGCACAATGAGTAGCTCAATTTCCAGAGTGTTGCAGTGTCTTCGCACTAAAAGTTACAAAGAACAAAGCAAGTTCCTTTTTAAAAAGGGTGTTCATGTACACCAATTCCAGCACCCTTAGAAACATCCTTATTTTGTAGTTAAAAAAGGCAAAGGAAATGCTACTTGGAAGTAAATTAGCTATGAGATTAAAAATATAAACAGATGCAGTTTCACTACGAGTTCTTAGTACACGGTATATTGCAAGAATAAACAACAACGTAAAGACTCCAAATAATGTGCGGGGAGTTTGTATTAAGATATCAAGTACCTGTCATATGACAAGAAGGCATCACCAATTGTTCCACTAACTTTATTCCGTACCTTTCTTACACAAACCTACATTTATATAAGAACAACTTTTAGCGAAATATCTAAGGTAAACAACTAATGATCTTACTAAGCAAATCAAACCTGCACTTGATCCACGGGGCCTGCCGAAGGGTCTCTGTTACGATGAATAACAATACCATTGTCACATTTGTTTATGAAGTGTGCACTTCCGCTAATATCATACAGATTTGGAGGACCTCCTACCCAATGATGCAACTGGCAAAACATATTTATGGTCATTGACATTATTGAATTGGAAAAGCACAAAGGCAACAAACCAGCAGTAAAACAACAATTTAAGTCAACCAACCTGTCTTGGATGTGCGACAAACCAAACATGACACGAATGGTGTTGCGCAAACCGTTTTATCTTCGTCAGCATCTGGCTGACATACTCTGTTTCAGTCCTGAAAAGTTAAATGAATGGTTATAAACGACCCAACTCCAACAAGTCACAATGAAAGAGAACATGCTCCAAGAGATCTGGATATTCGAGTAAATTGAATGGTAATGAACATGGACCATTACAACTACAATTTCTTTGTTTCAAGCACAAAAAGAGCTCATATTACTTCAAGAGCATAACATTCTAGAAATGAAACAATAGGTAAGAGAGCAACAAGTCGATGGTTCACCAAGTTGAATATTTTCTATAGGTAATATCTTGAAAAAAGGGCTATGACCAAGGATCCTGAACTTTCCAAAATTTCAGCAGAGTTGACTAGGGTAATCAATCTATGTGGAGAAAACTGTGCGCTCAAGATCCAAGGAACTAGGAGTTTCTTCTTGAGAGGAAGACTTCGAAAAATAGAGGCCAACCAACATACATAGTAGGAAAAACTGGTGCTTGAGATACAAAGTATCCAAAATTCCTAGAGTTACATTGCTGTATTCCAACAGTTGCAAGTGTCAAGGAGTTGATTGATAGCCAAGTGCAGAACAGGATCAAAGCCAGGGTATTGCAAATCATTCTCTGTTTGGTTAACAAACTGAAGCCACACACCTGTACAATGGGNCCCCCCCGGTCTTCAAAAATTCATAAATTTCTCTCTTTCCAAGCTATCCACCATATGCAGGTTGGGATCAGCTGCCACCAATTCTCGTCCCCATTTCTTCTATTTATACCTTTCCAGTTGTTGAGCAACTCAAAGGTAGTTTAAGGCATGACCCAACTGACACCTAAAATACAAAAGAACATGTATCACAGATTTGCAGTTGTCTTGCAATGGATGAAAAGGTGGTCATTTGTCTCCACATCTAATCCACATAGTAGAAATCTTGAGCAAATATGAAAACCTCTTCTTTGTAGTCTTTCATGTGTCAGGCGTGCTTTCCAACCACTAACCAGATAAAACAGGAGACTTTTGAAGGGATCTTAATCTTCCAAACGAGTTTCAAAGGCCAAACCCTTGTAATGAAAATGTTGTGGTTTAAGTTCCAGTAAGCAGACTTGACAAGCAAGGAGCCTTTACTATTCAAATCCATATTGGCTGGTCCGCCGACTCTGTTGTGGTCTTGAAGGGTTCAAAGTCTGTAATAACTCTGCTACTTAATCTCCCAATCATTTAGTGCTCCCTTAGAAAGAAGATTTCATCTTTATTGGTCCCATACTTGGTTGATCTTGTCTTACTATTGTAGGCTATTAGAGTAAAGATTAGGGAAAAGATTCTTCAAAAAAGTCTTCCCCGTCCATGCATCATCCCAGAAACTAATTTTCAGACCATTACCCAACTTAAAACAAATGTTGCTCTTGAAACTAGGCCATAAGTTCCTAATGGTTCTCCAAGTGTAGGTTCCACATGTAGAGATGACCTCATTTGTTGTCCATTGATTTAACAAGCCATACTTACAAGCAATGAATCTCCTTCATAAAGAAGTGTCCTCAAAATTGAAACTCCATTGCCATTTTGGTAGCAAATTCTTGTTGCGGAAGCTGAGGTTTCTTATGCCCAAACCTACTTGCTTCTCCTTAAGAGAGAAAATATCCCATTTGACGAGGTTCATGCTTCTTTTATCCTTATTGCCTTGCCACAAAAGTCTTTCCTCAATTTATCCGAGTGGGATGGGTTGACTTGTTGGCCCAGAGGGGAGACAACTGCAGGGGCATGTGGGTGACAAACCTGCAATAAAGTCACATCATCTGTCTTTGTATCAATGTGCGATAGTACATCTTTCCCAGCTGTATTTCTGTACAGCTCTAAAGGAAGAAACAGAGATATCGCAAACCCATCTTCTCCCGGCAGAGTAAATTGCAGGTAATTCAACCCAGATTTGAATAGTGAAAAGATCTCCATTCTCGATTGCCAACTCCTCTGGAGTAGATCTTCCGTCTCCTTTAGTTTTAATGCTAACCCACTTCAGGTGATTACGGAGTTGGTTTACTCCGTCCTCTCCATTCAGCCCCCACAGATATACCCGATGGATTTGAAGGTCTGCTGCAACCATAAATGTAGGGGTAACCCTACAAATTTGGTCCAGACAGTGTTCGGTTTCTTGCAGGCATCAAAGATTTATCGTGGAGTAATACTTGATGTTTCTCCATCTCTACTTGCCAAACATCACCTCTTCCGCAACTTCCCTGGAGGCGAATTCCAGGAGGAAAGAGTGATTCACCATCTCGTAAATATTTAAACCATATACTTGCTTCCACGTGCTTAGAGTCCATGTTCTCAGATCTGATAGAGTTGGTAGTTCTGATGCGTCTCCAGGGAATCTACACACCATGCACCTCTTTAAGACTTCATTGTGGTAAGGGCCTAATATACTATCGATGTGGACAAATCCTTCTTTCTCTGGTTTGGTCAAGCAAGTGAGGGGGCTCATTTAATCTCCTATTAGTCCATTTAATGCTCCTGATAGCCACTGAATAGGGAATATTTTCTTCTGTTAATCTGGTGGCAAAAGGTGTTGATTAAATGGTATGGCTCTTTATGAATCTCCCCACTTTGTTGGAGATGTCTTTCCATCCAATTTTGAAGGCTAGTTCCGGAATGATTAGAACGGATCTTCTTCTTCCTCTCAGATTTTCAATGCTGATATAACGACCATATCTATTGTAGTTTCTTGAGACAAAGGTCTCCAACAAGTTGTCTTTCTTCTTCCATCTTCTAGTTATGTTTCCATGCACTTTTGGGATTCCAACATAACCTGTGCGATCCATTCCAATGGTCTTGATATTGAACGATGTTCTCCTGATAAAATCTTTGCTTCTTTCTGTCCAGTCAAACCAAACATCTGTTGTCTCCGGAGCATTCACAATATCGTAGGATTTGAAACCTACCGTGAAATAAATGGCGCTGTCCATCAAAGAGGGTGGCTGAAAGGAGGAGTAAGGGAAGGAAAATGTCCGAGAGAGTGGCTGGAGAGGGGGGAAAAAAGAAGAAAGCGAAGAGAGAGGAGAGAGGTTTCTGGTGTATGGAGTGATCACTAAAGTGGGAGTCTAAGGCCCAAAAGAGACCCTAGGAGGGTGTCTTGATAAATGTGCCTGGAGAATCCTGTTAGACATGCAATCTCCATTTCTGATACCTACTCCATTTTTCAAAATCAATATTTATAAATCTGCCGAACTTGTCGTTTTCCCTTGAACAGAAAGATACGGCACAGTGCCCCATAAGTTTCCATCTCCTCATCTGCGCTTCTTTGTCCCTTAGCTTCCTGTAGGAAGTAACAAATCCGCTCCATGGTTTTCTTGTTGAATGTCATTCTGCGCATCAGATTACAGCTGTGTCCCACCCAGTCGTACCAAAGTTCCGACCTTGAGTTAAATCTAACAATGTCATAAGACCTAAACCCCCACTGCAAAATACATTCTGTTTTCCCCCATCGAATTTTTATCGCTGTAAATGAGAAATAAAAAAGAAGAATGGTAGAAGGAGGGATGGAAAAATGTTTTCCAATGATCAGAAGGCCACCGGATCTAGAACCCTAGCTTGAAAATCGGCTCTAAGAAATTACCTTGGGAGTAGTGCCCGGGAGCATTTTCTCTCTAGTCCTTAACACCAGTGTTCCAGCTAAAAGTCGATTTTTTATAAGAAATAAAATAAAGAAAAATGTGAATGCTTTGTCTCGCTTCATGCTTCTATCCAAGAAGCAGCCGCTTCTTCCACCTAGTGTCACCTTAGCCATCTGAAGTGCCAAAACCCCGCATCACCTAGCTATCACATGACTGCATCCAACTCCATCTTGCTCTTAAAAATTCATGAAACAAAATAGGGATACCAGAGATCGGTCCAAGGTCCAAACCCCAGTCCATCAAACCTTCACAAGCAGTCCCTTCAATTTAGTTCACTCAATTCAATAACAAACCCTAAATCTAAGTGTATAAACTATAAGAGAAGCCCTTAACTTTAGTAATAGGTGTTGAGAAAGAAAAATAGGAGAAACGGTTTTCTAAGAATTGCACAGTTTGATTATCCCCTCAAGGCTTGGATTTAAATAGTGTGTACAAGAACCCTACATACTAGGGTTCTCTTAAACATAGTTACAAAGATTAACCTTTCTAGATTTTAAATATAAGAATCTGTCATATTTATACTCTCAACAATAGGAAAGGAAAGATTTCCCTTCTTTCACTTGCGGCCACATCATTTTCTCCAGCATTGAGTATTGCGAGATTCCCCGTATCGAATGAAGATGCAAGAGCTAGATTCTAATACTAAAAAGGGAAAAGGCTAGCAGAAAAGATAGGTTCAAAATTCAAAGAACCTATCATCTGATTATTGAAGCGCAACAAAAAACAAGAATCCATGAACCTTGCTCAAACTCTTGAAATCTGTTCGCCTGTCAAGATCCTTCAGCAGAATGAAGGACTACTAAAAGATTGCTTTTAAATGGAGCATCAAATTTGCGGCAGTATGAGGAAAAGAATAGTGGTAGCAAACAAATATAGCAGGGAGAAAATGCAAAAGAGAATGTAGGAATTCACCCTATACAAGGTATCAGCACAATATATCCTCAAACAACTCTTGATTCTTTATACCAAGAACAGGTGGCAAAAAGCATTTTAAAGCTGAGGTACACATTTTGTTATCCTGGGATCATCATGACACTATGTGTTAATATGGATTCACCAACCATAATAAAAGCATAAAAGGTCACTCACTGGCTTGAAGGACGTTGATGATCAAGCTCATTGTATGGATCAATTACAAGTCCATTCACCCCATGTCTTAAAACTGCAGCCTTTGCAAGCGAGAGAACCCAGTCAATATTAGGCAGGCAATCATTCTCACACCTGTTCAATTATGCTACTTTTCTGGTTAGTGAAGAAAAAGGAGATTCAACAAATAAAAAGAAAAGATAGCTCAAGAAAAAAACTTCTTCAAAATACGAGATTCAAAAAAGAAAAAAGAAAAAGATGGCTCAAGAAGTAAAAGCTTCTTCAGAATACCTAACCCACCCAATGTGATCAACTAAAAACCTATCTATGAAGATTTCTGGAAATTGAACAATATTGGCGCACTAATAGTGACATAAAGCAAGCTGATTGTACTAGCAAGAAACCAGAACATAGCTTAATTAAGGAATCACCAAAGCAAGTAAATCACTTCAAAAAATTAGAAGTCATCTAGAAACAATTTTTCCATGGAAAATAAAGGAGAACCATGCATGCAAACAGAGAAAATGACAAAAATGGTCCGCTATATTTGGGGATAGGCCTGCAGAGGCGCTTGGCTATCAAATCAGAGAATTTCCAACAGAATATCTAGGTATGCTTTTAGGTTCCAGATGCAAGTCAAAGCTGGCGTAGGAAAAAACCGAAAAGAGGTGAAAAGAGACTTGTTACATGGAAAAGACAACACCTTCCTCTCGGAGGCAGTGTAATTCTTGTCAATAGTGTCCTTGATTCGCTACCAACCTTTCTTATGTCCTTATTTCTTTTACAGCTGAGTGTGAGATAAGAAATGTAATTCATTATGGATTAAGGGTAGGGGGAGCAGGTAGGCGTTAGTAACTTGAAAGTGCAGAACAGTAGTTTACCTACGAAATGGTTGTGGAGATGCAACACATACATAGAGCTTTCGGAGAAGAGTAATTAATGAAACATATGGAGATCACAGTTTGTTGTCTATGGATCCTTCAGACTTCTCATGGTTTAGGTTTATGGAAAGCATTCAAGTAACTTTTGGCTCACTTTTGAAGCCTACACAATGGTCAAGATTGGCTATGGCAGGAACACAAGATTTTCGCACGATGCTTGGATAGGACCTCACCATGGAAGATTAGGTATTAGGATCTTTATGGACTCACAAATAATGCAGGTTGCTTTGTCTTACAATTTGGAGTGGAAGCTCTTGATGCATAAGTTTTACAAGAAATTTCTTTGATTGGGAAATTCCCAGAGTAGTCGTTTTCACAAAAGATTTAGAGTGTGTGTATAAACGCAGGAGCTGACGATTAAATTATATAAACAAGGCAGCAAAATGGGCTATTTTCTGTTAAATCATGCTATAAGACAATCAACATGTGTGAGTGACAGCAACATATTGGTCACGGAAGCAGTTGTGGAAATCAAAAGCACACTACAAATTTAGTTATTTTATGTGGTCCACTCATGAAGCTTGCCTCACCTATCACAATCTATAGAGAATGGAAATGACAATTTCAGTTGGTATTTGATGTGTAATAGAGAGTTAGATAACTACAGCCATCTCCTTTTGCATTTTCCAGTGACCAGCCAGATCTGGTCTTCATTGTTCAATTTATTTACCAAACACATTGTTATGCCATACTCAGTTAAAGAGCTATTAAACTGCTGGGGACTAAAAGCAATCGGTAGATCATTAAAGAAGATTTGGAATACAATACCTGCTTGTGTTTGTTGTGTTATATGGAAGGGAAGGAATGGCAAATGTTTTGAAGGGATAACAGATATTGTGCAGAAGCTCAAATACAAATGTTTGTGGTCGTCGGCTTTTTTGGTGTAATCTTCAATATTGTAAAGAATGAACATAACATCCTAAATGTTGAAGAAACTTTACAGGAAAAGGATTTTGTAAAATGGAATCCTCTTTTTTTGTAATGACGGATTCCTAGTGAACTGCCTATGCACTTTCTTAGTGCCAGGCTACTTTATTTATAATAAAATTGTTTAATTACCTTTTCAAGAACATAGTCCCTTAAATATATCCCTGAGCAATTTGGTCCTTTATGTTTTGCCAAAAGTTTGCACTTTTCATCTCCTTCAAATGTTTAACAAACTCCGATTTTTAGATTTAATGGGAACTAGGAGAAAAGAAAAAGATCTACCGTGAACTCACATAAGGAGGTGTAGTTTCCGCTATTTTTGGTTTATTTTCAGCATCTACTGATGTTTTTTGAGATTTAATTTCTGCTATTTTTTGTCTATTTCTAGTTTCTGGTGCAGTTTTTGGTGTTGCAGGTTTGGGTGTTGAAGTTTCTGACATTTGACATGAGTTTCCTGGTATTTCTAATTAAATCTTTTTCTTCACTGTTCCAGTTAAATCTAACACCGAATTTTGTTAAATATTTGGCGGAGATCAAAAGGGATCAATTTTGACAACTTTAAGGACCAAAACTAGTCAGAACCCAAAAGTATTTCAGGAACTATTTTAGACCTACCACCAAACATAAGGGACCAATTTTGTTACCTTCTCAATGAAAGACACGGGATGAGAAAGCCATAGCAGGGAACAAGAGGTTGCTTGTGACCTACACATTACAAATGAAGAACTGACACTGCCTTATCAACATACACAATCTTCAAACTCGTCTCACTTCTACATTGATACGATCAAAAGGCATAAAATACTCAGTGCACTTGATTTATTTCTTCACAACATTATCAGAGGAATGACCAAGGATGATTAGGTCAGTCTAATCACAACCTTGTTTTCAGAAGGAAACATGTAAAAAACGACAAAAAGAAGGGACTTCAAACATGAAATGAAGCACATGTGCTTCTTCCAAGTAAGTTCACCCTCTACTTTCTAATAAAGCACACAATTTAGAGAAAATACGAAATTTACCTAATATATATAAATCAAGTATCAAGTGCAGCTAATATTACTAGTTACAGTATTCAGTTATGCTAATGACAACATCAATTCCAATAGCTCAAATTAAATATCATTAAAATGTAATTTCAACAGATCCACTAGAAAATATAAATCAACAAAATTGAGTACAGTTCCTACTTTTACTTAATCAGCCATTAGAAGAAAAGAACAAATGTGCAACATTCAATTTCATATTTAATTGTTTAGGAACTGCGATTGTAATTAGTCTCAACTAAAAGAGTGAAAGTTTTTCCAAAACAATCTGTCTATCTGACAAAATTGGAATATAGAAAATGGCATAAGGAATCAGTGCTATTAAGTTTCATTTGAAGCGCGAAACTCAGTTGAAGCAAGGTTACGCGCTTTGCCTAGCTTAAGCGGCAAGGCACGTGCCTCATCACCCATGGGCTCTATTTTTAAGAAGGTAATACTAAACAATCAAATTTTTGCTAGTAAACTCACATTAATTGCTAAAAAACGTTACGAATGAATTTTTAGTAATTATGTATAATAAGTAAAAGAATTAGTATAAGAAAGCAATCTCAAGAAAACATAAATTGCAAACAAGACGCTATGAATGAAATTTTAGTGATTATGAATAACAAATTAAAATTTTAGTACAAGAAAGCTTGCTCAAAATACTAAAAATTATACCT
>JACEIK010006666.1:0-20212 GCA_018107945.1 Datura stramonium | reverse complement strand
CATTGGAATTCCCCTTTGTCTTCAATACCTTTGCGTAAGAACTTTTATCTCCTTGTAGGTCTACATATTTGCATGCAAAGACAGTTGTTCTGTTCTATGGAGGTCTAAGACTTCAAGTATTCTGTCATTTCTATCTTCCATACTGTGGTTGCGTTGAATGTCATTTAATATGAGTTGGCCCAGCTAAATCAGGCACAAACTTCTTTTAATAGAGGCTGCAAGGATGGGGTCTTTCGAAGGCCCATCTCCAAAAGTTCACTTAAAAACCATGCGCCTCTCCACTTTTAAAAGTGCCATTTGCAATACAAGTACACCCCACGTGTTGTCCTTCAAATTCCTAGAATCAAAGGATTCTTGTACCTGACCACTCGAGGATCCCTTTTTAATCCAGCATCCCATAGCTTGATCAGAGACCTCAGCAACCACATCTCCTTCTCCGGCGAGCTCCCTGGTGGATTCCAGTTGCACTTGGAATCTCGTAATACACTCTGCCCATATCAGAATATGATAGATGATCCCTTCTCTGACTATTACCACTTATTGTGGTACATTTCTACCATCATTAGAAACCAGAACCCTCGCCCATTTCAAATGATGTTTTAGTTGTCTCTTCCTCTGTAGCGACCCATCCCCCACATAGCTCTCCTATTTCTTGCAAAACTTTCTTGGACCAGAGATGAAGAGGAATACCAACTGCTTTGATCCAAGTGGTCTTTATTGGAACAGAGTCTAAAATATAGCCAGCTATGGGGTTCCTCCGTTCCAGGTTGAATTTTGATTTCTTCCAACTCCAATGACCTTGGAGAATCTTCTCAACCATGAATATTTGGAAACTCGAATAGAGATAAGTCTCCATACATCTTATGTATATTCACCTCGAAAGGAGAATTCCAAATGGTTGTTGTCCATCTCCTCATGTCAGCTAGGGTGGGTTTCTCTTCAATGTCCTTTCCAAAATACCCAACTAAGCATCTTTTAAGCAAACCCTCCTCTTAAGACTCAAAAGATACTTTAATGTCAATGTTTCCCTTTTGTATCCTCACTTCAGCTTCTCTGAGATTCTTGGACTGCCATTTACTTTCTTGTACTATTCTTTGCATATGTTGTAGTTGGTTTTAATTGATCTTTGGGGAACTGTCAAGTCCAGCTTTGGAGAACACTTAATGAAGTTCTCCATGCTAACTGTAATATCACAGCAGCCAGCATTCAGAGCCGTTTCGGGGATAATAATGACTGATCTCCCACCTCCGTTTAAGGATAATATGCTCATGAATTTGCCACACTCATTACATTTCCTGGTGCAGAAGTGCTATGCACCATGGTCTGTGGCTTTTCATCTGCTAACTGCTTCCTTCTGATCTTTGGAGGCCTCTTTGAGTACGAAACAAATCCATTCCATGATCTTGGTGCTAATGGATTATCTTTTCATCATATTATGACTTCTCTCCACCCATTCATACCACATAGCACTATCAAATGTCGACCTAGTGATGTCAAAAGACTTAAAACCAGCACTGAAGTAAATCTTGTTCTCCCCCATCTTTGTGAAAAACTATCTTATTGGATCTGAAAGGAAGAAGGATCAGTAGCTATCACAGAAGGTGATAACTGAGATTGGGAAAACAAGGAATGGGTTTAATTTCCGTCTGGAATTGCAGGAAAAGGTGTTCTAATCTCCTAAGAAGTAGGAGAGATAAGAGTCTCGGGAAGAGTGCCTGAGTGCATTCTCAAGATAGTCAAATATAAACATTGTGTGCACCTCTTGGCCATTATTAATTAAAATATGGAGCTTTACTAAATTAGTAGTCCTAACCATACAAAGAATGCTCATAATAGATCACAATGAGATACTAAGGCAACATAATGACACAAGTAAACACTGTTAGTTGTGAAGTTATATGCACAAATATTTTTGAGTAGGAAAGTTAATTGCACAAATATTTCCATCCATAATTTATAGAAGCAACACAAGCACGCAGTTATAGTATGTTTTTCCCATTGCAACGCTAAAAAACCGTAACGGTGGTATTATTTTCTACAGTGGACTTATCCCCTTTTTGTTGATAGGTTCTACCATGCACTTATCCTTTCAATAGACACTGACACTATCATTCTTATGTCGCTTGAGGGCCTTGATATGATGCACTCAACAGAGAGTCATGGAGGCTTTTGCAGAAGAATCCAATCAGATACAAGTTGTTCTAACAAATAACATTTTAAAGTTGAACTTTTCGTTTTCAGAGCTTCCTTAGTTTGAAATAATGTGTTTCTTTCCCTTAAAATATATAACTTGCTATCCAGAATAACATTTTTATCAAGATAAATATATGGAGTAATCATTTCAAACCCTCTTCCAGCTGATGACATTTAGGGTAAATCCAATTGCATGAAACATTTCTCATGGTGAAAATTATGATTTGCTATCTCTTTTTTATCTCAAGAAATCATGAACTCATTATTACCATACCAAGACGGTATTATGATTATAGATTAAAAGTTATAAATCCATTACGTGTTCCAACAGACTAGCTACCTATCGAAACATATGAATAAAACCATTTTACATGAAAAACTTTTTTTATAAGGTAAATTTTTTTATTAGTAATGGGAAAACCTTCAGAATACAAAAGTAACAAGATAGATCTATTGTCACCCGTAGTTAGACTCTTGCTCCTTCAAGAAGTCCCCTTATTTCTTTCCCTTCTAAATGAACAGAAGATATAAAATGAGGTACCTTTTTTTGGTAAAGGTAATGTTTTATTCCTCAGCATTAAGGCTATGCTGGCAACCTACAAAAGTGTGTCAATACAAGGAAGACAAAAACAGTGGAAAGGAAAAGCTAACAACTTACAAAGCACCTATAAAATCTGCTAATTGTTCAGCTACACCTACACTTTCTTCTTTACACCAAAAGTATAATGTACTAATACAGTTTTTTTTTTAACTGTCTGAATAGGACTGGAAATATCCTCAAAGCATGTATTGTTTCTTTTCTTCCAAATTGACCACCATATACATTATGGTATTATCTTCCACCCCTTCTTTTGACTCTTGCTCCCTCCTCTTCTTATCCAACAACTTCACGGATCTGCAGTGTGCTGGGGCATTATCCAACCAGTTTGAGTGATCTTCAAAAATAAAGCCCAAATCTATGCAGTAAATTTGCAATGAAGGAACAGATGGTTGTTAGTTTCCTCAATTTCCTCGGACAACATTTAGAAGCTATCTGGAATCCTGTTCTTTTTAGTTTTTCATGTGTGAGGCAAGCTCTTCTAGTCACCAACCATCTGCAGCATTTAATCTTAGTCGGAATTCTGCATTTCTAGATCTATCTCCATGACCCTGGTATGCTACTAGGTTGTTCCAAAGCATCCCTTCTATATAATTTGTTGACAGTGAACTTCCCATCCCTATCATGTTTCCAAATTATTCCGCCTGAAGTTGTAGTTGTACCCCTGCAATAGTGAGGCTACTCTATCAACTTCCTTGTCATCCAGGTTCCTTCTAAAGATTAGGTTCCAGCTTAGAGTGGACCAGATATCAGCCACCGTCTCTTCCGGATTTTTTCATAAAGAGAATAAATCAGGATATGTGACCATCAGATCCTCATGACCAATCCAGTGCACCTCCCAAAATTGGATCTTAATACCATTTCCCATACTGTAAGTTATATTTCTTGCAAGCTTGGGCCAAAGGCTCCTAATTGTCCTCCATACTGACACCTCATAAGGATTAGTCACTGGTTGGTGCACCATGGTGAGATCTATCCATATTTGGTGGAGATGATTTCCTTCCATAAAGCATGTTTCTAACTCACAAACCTCCACAGCCATTTAGTTAAGAAACACTTATTCTGTATCCCTAAATTTCTAATTCCTAGGCCACCAGCCTGCTTGCTTAATTGAGTTGTTTGCCATTTCACCAGATGAATGCCTTCTCCTTCGTTGTTTCCCTTCCACGGAAAATCCCTCCTAAACTTATTTAGTAGGAATAGGGAACAGAAACATTACATAAGTTGGTAAGGAATCCAAAACTGAGTTGATTAGAGTGATCCTACCCCAGAGACAAATACTGAGCTTTCCAAATTGGCTAGTTCCCTTTTTGTCTTTTCCACAATCTTGTCCCATATTTCCAGTTCTTTATGACTGCTCTCCCAAGTGGCATGCCTAGATAAATGGCTGGTGACTTCTCAATTCTGCACCCCAGAATGTTGGCTAAGCTTTGTATTTGTTGCCACTTCTTTTATTGGAAAAATACTACTTCCCTCCAGTTGACTGCTAAACCAGAGACAGCCTCAAAAACAACCAGCACTACTCTGATGTTGACAAATTGTTCTTCCTTAGCCTCACATAATATAGCAGTATCATCTGCATACAATAAGTGATATTATCTATAATTCTTCCTCAGAGTGATTGCCTATTCTGAAACCTCTGACCCAATTGTTTGATAAGCTATCCTCATCATGTTGTTGAAGCCTCCATAGCCAGCATGAAAAGCAGAGGGGAGAGTGATCTCCCTATCTAAGAACCCCTTTCTGAGAGGAAAAGACCATCAGGTTCTCCATTGACCAGATCAAAGAACCTGATAATTTTAATGCAGAATACAATCCACCTCAACCATTTATCCCCAAACCCCACTTGTTTGAAAGTGTGTAGAAGGAAGTCCCAGTTCACATGGTCATATCTCTTCTATCTGTCTAACTTGCACATAATATCTGGCTCATCACCCTTGGGTCTAGTATCCACACATTCACTGGCTATAAGTATGAATCAATAATTTGTCTCCCTTTGATAAATGTCTTTTGATATTTGTTTGACTAGCTTATTCAGCATCTTCTTCAATCTTTCTGCTAGTAACATGGCTATGATTTTGTATATACCCCCTATGAGACTTATGGGCCTAAAGTCCTTAAATTCAGAAGCCCCTACTATCCTTGGGATAAGTGCCACAATTGTTGCATTGAGACTCCTTTCAAACACCTGTTAGCTGTGAAACTGCCTGATGGTGCTCATTATGTTTTCCTTCAGCGTGACCCAAAAATTCTAATAAAAGCTCATAGGAAAACATTATGTCCAGGTGTCTTATCACTGGCACATATCTTAATGCAATCCCCCTTACTAGGATTAAAAGTGACATTGGACCTATTTGTTGGAGGCCATCTCCTTTACTAGGATTAAAAGAGCCCAAAAGCTATGTGATAATCGACCGCACAACTCTTGACACCTCACTGGTGAGTGGTGATGAGGCTACTCTTTTGGCTAGAAACCACATGGTCCCCCTCATTATTTGGAGTTGGATATAGACAGAGGGTATTATCCATCGGGTCGATGCTTGCATCTCCTTGTCCTCACAGGTCTCCATCATCTTATCTGTCAAGCTGAGGCTATCATGGTCTACTACCCTCCTCGTACTGATCCCTCGATCTTGCTGCATTTTTTTCTCCAAGTTTTTGAATCTTATCGGAGCTTTGCGACATACCTACAATCTAAAGGCATATTCACTATCGTTAACTTCAACCTGCAGTGATATTTTGTTTTCCGGCCCCTTCACCCTCATACGAGCCCATCCCAAATGGTTTTTCAACTAGGTTTTCTCTGTCTCGATCCATCCACAACACTCATCTCATATTTCCTTCAACAGTCTGTCAAACCAGAGCTACAAAGGAAGCCCCAATATATGAACCCAGAATCAATCGAAATTTACCTTCTGTGGGATAGCGACCATTGGTGACCACCACTGTAGCACTAAATGGCAATTTTCTTCTTCCAATTTACCATGAGAGCATGTTTTGCATCTATTCTTGACTGGAACTCAAACAGAAATTGCGTTCTGTTCATGTCATACACCTGAAGGTTATAAATACCTTTCCAAGTTTTATGAGCCCAGCTTCTGACATCATTGCGGGTGGGAATCTCATCGCTTCCTAGAAAGCTACCTACCAAACTCTTCTCAGAGGATCTCTATTGGCAATCATTTTCTTTGTGGTTGACCCTGTTCTGATAGATTGCTTGAGTGTTGCCCATTTGTTCCCATGTATCGCATCTTTGTAACTCCCCTCCCCTTTTTCTCCCCTGTTAGATTCGTCCCTTGTTGTAGTAGATTAGTACTGTTCTCCGAAGGCTTATTAAAGAAAATTTTAATTTTCTTAATGCTAGAGTGGATTAAAGCCTCACATTGGTTGGAGAATGAACTGACAGTTTGCTTATAAGGACTTGGGAAATCCTCCCCTCATGAGCTAGCTATTGGGGTTCAGTTAGGCCCAGGTGCCATCTCTTTACATGATATCAGAGTCAGGTCCATCCCTGTTTGGGCTCCTGGTCCACGCTCCAGTTGGGCCTGCGCGTGAAGGGAGGTGTTAGAGCAGGTTAAAGTCTCACATTGATTGGGGAATGGACTAGCGGTTTGCTTATAAGGATTTGGGCAATCCTCAGCTCATAAGCTAGCTTTTTGGGTTGATTTAGGCCCCAGTCATATCTTTACACTTAACAAGTCCCTCCAAAGCTTCATCAAATGAGTTCTCCGGTAGAATGATGACCGATCTGGCGTCTCCATTAACTATAATGATTGAGATAAATCTGCCATATTTATTGAACTTTAAAGAACAATAATGTATGTGGACAGATCTCTGCATCTCCAAGACTTTAAGAATTTCCCTTTAATTTCTGATGCCTCCTTTAGTCTCCTGCATAACCGCACTCGAGCTCCTCTACTTAAACTCATCCTTCTTATAAGTACTTTGGAACTCTCCACCCTTTCATACCAGAATCTTGAAGCTGATCTGGTTTCTGTAAGGTCATAGGATTTTCCCCCTAATCTGAAATAGATTCTACTCTCCATACACCAAGTAGAAGAAGAAGAATTAGGCATAGGAGTATACTGTAAAGGTATAGTGATGAATAAAGTTAGCAGGAATACACAATGGATAGAAACAGGTATGAAAGAAAGATTATACGGGTATGAGCTACACGTGAGAGAGGATCCCAAAGGCCAGAAGGGCCCTTACGTTGGGTTCTTTGGATACATGCCTGGGAGCATTTCCTAACCTTTGAACCTCTATCTTATTTAAAAGCAATGATAAAATGAGGTACTCTTCACATCTCTTAGTTACCTTCCGTTTTATTTAACTACCTAATAACCAAAAAAATACAAAAAACAACATGAGAATTTTATGTTTTCTACTATTGCACATGAATACAGTTGTCAAACAGCTTCTAAATATATACAGCACTTCCATTCTTTGTCTTCTCAAGATTCTTATAAAATTAATTCCTTGAATGATCCTACATTCTACTAAACAAATTAGAGTATAAATATGCAACTTATCACCATCTCCATTTTTTCAATGCTACCGAATATGTAATTAAAAGGTGTAATGCAACAAGTATGTTGCTAGGCATCTTGCTTGCATGTAGCAATAGTAAAAAGCAAATGACAAAGAGACTTAAGAAGTATAGGATGTTTCCTACTTGCCTCACATCAAAGAAAGGTTTCTTTAAGTGCTTCTCCAAAAGTTTCCTAGCATGCTCCCGTACCTACAGATCAGTAAAACAGAAAGAAAGTAAGAAAAACCAAAAGTGATTTGGTCAAAGTACCCAAAATCGATTAACTAGATCCGGTAAGGATTCCACACCCATGTTGTGTCAACATGAGTGCGACACTAAAAGTGAAGAGTTTGAGCAACTTAGGATGTGGAAGCAGAAGGTAAGTCAAGTTTGGTCAAGAGTTGGCGAGGATGCTAAATTTCATCTGAAGACAGTTTCTCCCAAAAACCATTTCTCTGGATGCCTCCACATTTTCTGCAATATCAGCCAAACCCCTTGACGTGCGAACGCGCTTTTCCGGACGACCTCTTGTTGTTCTTCCATGTAGTTTTCAACATACCTCCTTTGTATGCCTTTGCTTTCCATATTGATCACAGTGCAAGTGATTTTATCAGAAGCAATCGCCTTTGGTTGTTCATGAGAGACAGTTAACTAAAACTTTTTAATTAAATCCTAATACAACATGACACGTCATTGGCTCTCTTCCTGTCTTCATAGGAGTATGCATCCTCAACAGAAGGAAAAGGAACTTTACCAAGGACTTAAACCTTGCTCTGATCATATTCTTGATTCAGATCAACCAAAAAATCATAGATTCTGGTTGAAAGAGAACTGGCATCATCGGTACACTTTGGTTGGCGATTTTGATAATAGTCAATCTCTTTCCATAACCAACTTAACTAGGAAGAATAATCAGTGATAGTCAACTCAACCCAAACAGCTTACCCTGATACCATGACAATGACAAAGAAATGGACTTTGGGTTTAACTCAACCCAAAAAGTTAGCTCAAGAGATGAGGGTTGTCCAAGACTATGTAAAGAGACTTTACATCCCTTAATAGTTGGTGTGGGAAACTCAACATTGCATGCCTAGGCCTAGCAACTGGAGCATGGACAATATAATATGGGGCCCAACTTCAGTGAATCAAGAATTGGTGGACCTAGCTCTACTACCATGTAAAATTTGAGAATAAAAAAGGCTTCTTTGTATTTCCATATGTCTTTACACCCCATGAGAAAGGGTTTTATACAAGTGAAGCTTAACTGATTAAAAAAAGATAAATCAATTAAAATAAAGAAAATATTATGTTCCAATAATTACGCTAGGAAAAGAAACATAAAGTCTCCTAAGCGCACAATCAATAAAATCAAGACAAGACAGGCTTATTTTTAATTACTTCATATCGCTTATATAAATCTTCTACTTCTATCGTGTTCTATTTGTTGAGAAACATAGAATACCCACAGAAATATTCACAATCAAATATTGGGGATAAAAGATAGAAATAAGGATACCAAGACTTTTATGTGGACAACTATTTACCAAGGGAAAAATCACTGCCCAAGAGGAGCAAAACGATATCACTATAGTGAGATTAGATACACTTTGTGCTCGAGTATTACATTCTCGAGGCTAATGCACTCAAAAGAAATACCCTCTTTTGATATATCTCACCACAAAGCCTCTCAAAACTCTTTATATTTTTCTTCACCATATGTGCTTCTCTACGTGAATTGGATGCTTACAAATGAAGAACGAACACCCATTTGAGGAGAGAAGAAATCCTTATGTCATCAATGACATATCAACAAGCACAAAATTCAAACATGATGTCTTAATTTTTATTTTTAAGAAAATATTTGCCAACCAAATATTGGTAAGGCTAGATCAATTGGCTTCTACAATGGGTTTAGATTCACATTTAGAGTTTGTTCACCTGGGTTTTTAAAATCTCATCACTATTCTCTGCTAACTTTTTGATAGACTGAAGGTTATTTTGCGACAATTTTCTTACATGTGATTTGTATCCTAGCAATACCTTCCATCACCGTAATGTCGCAATTATAGACCAATGCTTTTGGATATCAATGTAAGATATGGCCAAAGCATCTCTTATGATCTTATCTTAGTTTATCACTATTTGTGATTCTTGTACCTTTTGTTCGATGTAATTATTTACAATCTTATCTAACGGTATATAACATGTCCAACATAATCCATATTTCTACAACATGGTTCTTCGTGGATATGTTGAACCGTAATGGTCAACCCTCACCCACCAATTCTTTTTACTTCAACTTTATCCTTACATACAAGTTTTACAACTATTGTCACTCTATTCGTATTTTTATCAATACCATAAGACCATGATATTTATTTTAACAAATGTTGGATCAACTTGTGTTAATATCAACTCTGCCTCTCTCTAAAGTATCAAATAGCTCTATTGACTTCTTTATCGACAAACCAATGTTCCAATTCACTAGTCTTTTCTTGTCCACTTTATCTCTTGTAGACACGCAATTAGGGGTGTCAATGATTTTTTAAGAAAATGATTTTACTGACCGAACCGATTTATAGGTTTCTTTTGATAAAATCGAAGGTTTTTATATAAATCTATAACCGTACGTAACAATTTAGGTAGGTTTTAAATTTTATAAAAATAAATCGGAAAAAGACCGAACTATACTGAATGTATTTATATGTTTAAAATATATTTTATATACAAATTAAATAATGAAACATAATTATTTCGCCTTGGGTCTAGGCTGATGGAAACGACTACAAGTCACGTAATTAACACCTAAATTTCCAACTATGAAACCTATTATGTTACTCCTATTGAAACTAAATAAGTTCTAACATCTTGAATAATTTGCTAAAAGTTATTCCAACGATCTTGAGTAGCAAGCTATAAGGTATTAGATATCTTCCCTCTCGGTGATTTAAATTTCTCTTATTGGATACTTAATCTTAGTAGACTTACTTCTTGAGTCTCATCTTAATTAATTTCTTTCCACTCGTGTGATCTAGAATTTTTTATCTTTCCTTAACTTTATTTTACACTACTGTAATATAGAGGAATGATCTATGTTCTTGACGTCTTAAAATATTTCCTTGATTCATCACCTTTTAAGCAATAAAATTGTCTGAGAGAGCTTTTCGTCAAAAGCGCAATGGAAGTATGCATGGTATCTTTTTCTAACTTCTACTTGTGAATCTTACCCGACGTTTTAAAAATACTGAAATTAACTAAACCATACCAATATCGAAAAGAAACGAAGATGATAGAACGGTTTCGAAAAGTCTAATTTTGGTTATATAAAATTAAATAGCCGAAAATTTGGTATAGTATAAGTTTTATAAAATAACCGTATGAACCGTACAATTGACACCCCTACATGCAATGATGCAATATCTAACTTACCTCCTCTTTATGGTATCCACTAATTGAATTGACTTCCCTTTCAAAGAGTCAACGCTCCAACTACCTATCTAAATTTGACCCTCTTGTACTAGTTTCTTTACCATCATCATCCATTAAGATGCAGGAACCCTTTCATATAACACCAACCAACGCCAATATAAGACAAAGCCCAATAACGATCTACTAGCTTTTCGAGATATTGAAATTCTTGAGACAATGGGCTGGTTAGGCTCATGCGACACTGACATCAGTGAGGAATGCACTTGGCCAAAAAAAAAAATCTTGAGACAATTTTCTTCCATGTGATTCGAATCTTTTATTACCTTCCATCATTGGAATATCCACTTATAAACCAATGTTTTTGGATATCAATGTAAGACATGGTCAAACCAACTCGGACAATCTTCTCCTAGTTTATCCCTGTTGTGGTATTTGAACCTTCTGTTCGATGTAATTATTTCCAATCTTGTCTAATCTTGCATGACTTTATATCCATATTTCTACGATATACATCTTGTACATATGTTGAACCATAGTGGTCAAACCCTCACCTCTTTCACCAATTCTTTTTTACTTCAACTTTACCCTTAAATACTAGCTCAATGCTAATTCTCACTCTTCGTATTTTTACATATATACCGTAAGACCATGAGATTTTAACAAAAAAATGTCGGATTAACTTGTGTGAACATCAATTCTTCCCTTTCTAAGGTATCCAATAACTATGTTGACTACTTTATCGACAAAACAATGTTCCAATTCACTAGCCTTTTCTCATTTGTTTAATCTCTTTTAGACACAATGATGTAATATCAACTCACCTCCTCTTTGTAGTATCCACTAAACTGTATTGACTTCCCTTTCAAAGTGCCAACGATCAACAATCTATCTCAATTTGATTCTTTGCACTAGCTTCTTTACCATTATCGTCCATTAAGATGCCAGTGAACCCTTTTGTATCTAACACCATCCAGCACCAATATGGGAAAATGAACTTTTTTAGGCTTCATACAGTAATATAAACTCACATATGAATGTGAAACTCACGCATGAATAGTTGTTTAACGGTGTTGACACAATTAAAATTAAAGCAACTTACTAAAACAGGTCAATTAATCCAAACCAAACAAGCTTGTAAAGACAAGTAGGATTAATAATGGTTTTACTTAATGATTCTCTCAACACCTAGTTAGTTCAATATGAATAAAACATCAGTTATGCTTATCCAAATTGCAGAATGATTCAGGGATCTAGGTGATCTTCAAGCAAGAACCAGAGCACAAAAGCAAATCACTCGTTTTTTTTTTAAAGAAACACGCAATAAAACTTTGAGGAATATAATGCTTGTGCAGGTTATATATCTTGGAACTCCAATATTTGAGTAAAATAGAAGATCCAGATAATGCAGAAATATGTTATCTTTTGCTATCCTGCAATTCTATACTACTAATAAATCTTTCTAGAGGGAAAGTAACAGTTAAGAATCTTCGTAGGATCCATTTATCACAAGCCTCATCTAGGAAACCGTAGTGTCAAAAACAACTCGGCAACTAATTTCTGATGAATTTAATCACTCTCATTTATCCAAAGTTTGATATGATGAGAAACAGCTTTAAAAGAGCCTACCCTGTTTTCCATAGAGCAAAGAGCAAATTTCCAATCAACGCTGTGATTGAGATTACACAAAAGAGCATCAATCCATTCACTCTTCCCCGAGTTTGGGACTCCTGTAACAATAGTCAACTCTCCAGGCACAACCTGTACAGAATCAAGACGAAAGAAACAAACATCATCCAGTCTGTAGAATTTCATGTCTTGTTTTCATGCTGAGATGCTCATAACAAGTCTCAATCTACAGTAATAATACTTATTCAGAATGTTATGCTGAAGAACTGGATTATGTATCATTTTTCAGCGACAGTTCTGTTGTTTTGGTTCTTTACTTCAGTACCTTGTCTTTAGGTAATATACTAGTGTCACAAGCCCAGTAAACACTGTACCCCTTTCTCCATTCCCCAGAATCTCACTTCTCATCTTTATTTTTGTTCCCTACATTACCTTTTTTGCCTTTTGATTTAAGTAACTAACTTTTTTTGGATAACACTGGTGTTCAGGTTAAGCTTATGCACACCTCCACTAATCTCACCGGGTACCTACTACTTCCCACCAACATGAGTACCAGGTAATTCAGCCCTCTAAGGATAGGCAGATGGGAAGAATTAACCTTGTGTTTCCTCTGTTGGCTTCGAACTTTGATTGCCAAGGTTGATACTCCAACTTTTCAACCGCTAGACCACCTCCTTGAGGACTTGATTAAGTAAATAATCTTATTGAAGTGATACAGAAAATCCTCTAATATAAAGTGTATAAAAAATGTAGAGAATTTCATACAAAGAAAATCAGCTACGCTAACTGGGATGTCATATATGCTCCAAAAGTATACCCAAAAAGAAAACATTCCGTTAAACTTTGTTTACATTATTGTCAAATCTAATTAGTATGTCACAAACGCCTACAGTGTAGCTGGCATCCCTGGCATGAATACACATATATCCGTATCCTATTTAAGTAATGAGAGGCTAGAGACATACACTTGGCTCCCAAATAGGAACCTACTCACATTGTATAGTTGATTTAAGGACCTCCATCCAGTTGGAACCCCAAGCTCGTAGCCAATTGTTTGGTGATAATATGCATCAATCTCACTAAAGTAATCTTTAAAGTTGAATAATCCTTGTATTGGGTACAGCTCTGCACCTTCAATAACCTCCCTCAGTGCACTAGGCCCCAGATACATAAGTACCTATTAATGCCCAAATGAAGAAAGATTAACTTGAGGTTCCTGGAGAGTAATAGAGAAAACAGGTGAAATGAGTATCTCTGATGCCCTAAAATGAGTTAGTAAGACAACTCGAAAAATATTATCAGTTGGTCAATGGAAACTGATGGCTGGAAATAGGCTATGAAGGATCTAGTATACAAAGACCCACGCATGCTAAATCATGAGCATAGTTTACCTCCTGTACATATTTATCAAAAATGAGGTTTTTGTTTTGTCTCAAGAAGGACGTTATTGAAGAGGCACAATATAAACTGTCTATAGAATTACATAACTGTGTAGCAGTAACCAATGGAGTAATTTCATTGAGAGAACTACAAAACGGTTATGCAACCAATATTTGCAAACGGATGATACTTTGAGAACCAAGAGAAACGTCACTCAAAACAACTCTCAATTTTACTAGTGCTTGAAATTAAAGCAGACTTAACAAGATATTAACTATAAACTTGCAGTCCATAGCAAAAATCAAAACATAAAATTTGATTGACCAAATCCCAACCAAGGGGACTGGGGGAAGTACACAACTGTCAATCACAAATCAGAAGGCTCGTGGAGCATGACAAAAGATCTGATTCAAGAATTTCTTTTTTTTCTTCTCCTACAAACAAATAGGTAAAAATATGTCATTCATGAAGACCTCATTTGCATCTTTGAAATGGTCCATAGTGCTCTTTTTCGGCCATGTAACTCTCCAGCACCTACATTGCCAAAGAGAAGGTTGAGAGAACTCATTATTAAGCTATAATATATCAAAATTACCATCATTTGCACTGGAATAAAGTGCGCTAGACCTTTCTCTCCCTAAGCGGCGGGCAAGTTCTTCAGCTAATGCTTGACCAGGTGGATCCCCATCAGTTGCCAGTATTATGCGAGAGGCCTATAAATGGTGAAAGAACAAAAAATTTCTTGATACATGATAAACATAGGAAACATAAAAGCAAAGAGAAGTCTCCCAACCTTTTCTAGATATTCTTTGCAGTTCCAAAGATACTGATACTTTGTGTCCTAGCTTCACAAAATGCACCAAAAGGAGCATTAGTTCCAGCATATGTCAGCTAAATTATACAAATATAACGAGCAGAGATCTTCTCCACAGCGGTGCCTCTGCACACTCATAAAGGATGGAGCAAAAGCAGCCAAATGTGGATGAGGATACACAGTAAATGCATGCATGAATCAAAAAAGGTGCAGGGTCATAATACATTAAGGGGCCGTTTGGTTACTGGATTAGACCCAAATTAATACATGAATAACTTGGCTATTCATTTATTAATTTTGTACATTGTTTGGTTTTCAAATAAGATAAAAGTTATTAATGTATTAATTTTATACAATGTTTGGTTGGTAGATTCCAAATGTTGATTGTGTTTTAGTAATTCTACATAATTAATACTCACATAACTTATGAGGAAATCTATGTACAATTTTATGCAGNGGAATAAGTTATGTGGGTATAGTTATACATGGATTAGAATAATAAAATTACACATTTACCCTATCAATTTATTTTTTAAATACTTTTCAATTCGATACTTTTGTTTTTAAAATTATCACTTTTTTCTATGTACATTTATCCAAAATTAGTTATCACTTTTTTTATTCGATTTTTCAATTTTTTGATTCGGTTACAATTTAATTTTCTAGAAATTCGGTGTTCGATTTATAAATTTTTTAATAATATTATAATAAAACTTATTAGGATTCAAAATTTTAGGTCACAAAAACATAAATTATCCGTCTATCTATCCTTTTTAATTCCCGTCCGCAATGAGCTGCTGCTTCACAAGCAGACGGACGCAGTAGCACTGTAGCAGTAGCGCTGAAGCCTGAAGGCAGTTCAAATTCCATGCTTACTTGATCACCAAATTGCTGCTGGACTTGCTACAATAGAAGGTTCCCAACTTATCCGTTTTAACACAATTAGTAGTGAGTTTATAATAATTTAATTGAAAAATATTCACTTATATAATAGAATTTTATATTATCTGTAAATAATATATATTAGCTTACAACAAATTAAATAATTAAGAATCAATAATTCATGTATTGTAATCTTTACATAACTAAACCCTAAATAAATAATACCTGCATAACTAATACTTGCATAACTAATACCTACATAATTAATACATAAATAACTAAAACCTGCATAATTAATCCCTGCATAAAATAAATAAATTCCCTCATAACTACTTCATGTATTACTCCTGCATAACTCTAACATGTAACCAAACGGCACCAAAGGGTCTGTTTGGAAAGCCACACGGGAATTGAATTTGAGTGAATTGAGTGTAATTACACAGTTTGGCCTGGTTATTCGCCAGGTAATTACATAATTTGCAGGGAATTGGGTATACTGGGAGAAAGTAATTACACTCTTCAATTCTCCGAGGAAGGGAAGAGTAGGTGAGAATCGCTGGTAATTACATGTTGAAATTACAAGGTTACTTTTTATTTTCTTCAATTTTGTTCTTATTTTAATTTTTATTTCTTTTTAAGCTATTTTTTATTTCTATTATTTTAAATTTTTTTTATTTTACATTATTTATCTTTCATTTCCTTTTTTCTCATTTCCCAACCTTTACTTCTTGTTATTTCTTGTAATTGCTCGTATTTTCTAATTCTTTTTTTTATTTTCTTCATTTAGCATAAATGCACTATCATTATAACTTTTGAATTAAAGAACTTATACACTTACACTTTCCTTTTTTTTAAAATTATATTTACTTAAGTTATGTTGGAACTTATTTTATGTTATGTTGGAACTTATTTTATGTTATGTTGGAATTAGAAATAAGAGTATCATATTAACTCTCTTTTTGGGAATTTTGGATTTATGTAATATTTTCGATTTCAATTTATTTTTTAGTAGTATTGATGTGTTATTTCATGTTGCATCCCATTCATTTTTCAGTTAGAATTGATAGATTAAACTTTGTCAAATATTTGAATAATTCCATGACAGAGCCGGTATATTTATAATATTAATCTTTTTGTGAAAACATGCATCCATGATTTTCTTAAAAAAATGTGTACTTTATTTTTATAATCAATTAAATTAAAATATAATTAATTTTAAAACTATGTATCAATTATTTTTATAATATTAATTAAAAATATATGCTTACTAAGGTATATATTCAAGAGACAATATGCATCTTAAATACCTAATTTCAATATTACCATTTATAAAGATACATATTTATCAAATATTAACTTTTAAATTTTGATATTAATTTTTTAAAAAAAAATTAATCTAAGCGTAGTTATACTTGTGCAACTAAGCGGTACGCCGTATTACAGCGTAATTACATTATGACAAATAAATATGTCGCGTAATTCTTATCTTATGTAATTAGGACATGTGATGTGCCCACTAATTACACAATTCCAATTGCAGGTGGCTTTCCAAGCAGTCCTAATAGGATGAAGCGGGTCAAGATAATGGTCATATTACAATTAAGGGGAGAACAAGTTTTTAACTCTAGCACTTTGAAACCAACAAAGGCCTATGTAATTACTAGGACATGTAATTATTGCCCCACTAATTACACCAATTCCAATTACCAGGTGGCTTTCCAAACAGATCCTAATAGGATGAACTGGTCAAGATAATGGTCATATTACAATTAAGGGGGGGAGAACAAGTTTTTAACTCTAGCCTGAAACCAACAAAGGCTGATGAAAAACGAAGAAAGTGAATGCATGAGAATTCATTTAAGATATGACATTCCTTCTCAAAAATAAACAAAAGTTAGCTACCAGATCCAAATACACAAAAGTTATGATGATAAAGCATTTACTTAAAAATTCATATTTTAGGACAAACTATTGAACAAAAACCTTATCTACAGGCGGCAACTCTTTATCTGAAATAAATGGAGGTGCTCCATCTGGAACGCTCACACAGTTCCGATAGCCTGCTTCTTCCATAGCAAGCTTGTCCATCTCACCCTCAACCTAACATAACAGAAGTAGGCAATAGATATTACCAGAAATGAAAAAGTCTTTTGAAGAACGGAATGATGAGTGAATCAGAAGTTACAATGATGATATCACTTGCTCCCTTTATATCTTCTAGACCATAAAATATTTTTAATGTATCAGCTTCCTGCAAATGAACAACAGATTAATGAGGTCCAACTAATAACAATGTCCCTATCAGCTTTCTGCAAGCCAACAGTATAATAAGGAGGTTCAAAATACATGCAGGATCCAGTTAATTCAACTAATAACATATTAAAAACAAGAGACGGGAGCAAAACTTTAGTACATAACACAATAATTTAGATGAAATATGAAATTGTAATATTATTGGTACTTCCAAAACTTGATAGATGATGCTCAACCATTAGATATATCAGAAAAGGAAGATAAGATTCAATCAAGAGGCAGTTTCAGGGCTACATGTTAACCAGAGAAAAAACATGTTATATCCAATTAAAGAGATGAGTGAGATACAGAACCTAGCAGGAACATTGGGATGTGAAGTAAGGAGTCTTCCAACAACTTATCATGGGGTTAGCTATGGGAGCAAAAAACAAGTCACTGGAAATACGGTAGGGATGGTTGAAAGAAGAAAAAGGTTGCAAAATGAAAGAGCCAGTATCTTTCTCTTGGTGGAGAGTAGTTCTTCTGAATAGTGTGTTGGATTCCATTCCCAGATATGTGATGTCTTAATTTTTGTTGCCAGTTAAGGTGGAAAAGTTACAGGATTCTCTGAGAAGAAACTTTTATTTGGCAAACAAGGAAAGTTGAGCGTTCCATTTGGTTAACTAAAAATCAGTAACATCCAGTAATAGAGAGAAAGGTCTGGTTATTAGAAACTTGAGGAGGCACAACCAAAGTTTTCTTTCAAAGTGGTTTGGAGGTAAAATTACGAGGAACAGGCCCTGTGGAGACAAGTTATCAGTTGCAAATATGGCCAAGAATCTCTATGGTGTACTTAAACAGTGACTTCTCGATATGGAGTGAGTAATTGGAGATCTATCATCCATCACATCTTTGTGGTCCAACTTTGCTAAATTTTTGGACTACACATAGGCAATGGTATATGACCCACCCTTGAGATGAAAACTGTCTTGGGCATGAGACATATTTCCTGACCAATTTAGTTTGGTATCAAATCCTACAGCCAAAATAACAGATGTATGAATTTCAGTTTTAGAAGGCCATTAAATGATTGAGAAATTGACAAAGTTGTTGAACTGATGCAGCAGTTGGAGGTATTCCAGAGAGAAACAGACAGTAAGGTGTTTTTTGTTATTAGCTGTTGTTTCTTGTACTTCCGTTACTTCTTTCGCTGGACTGCTTTGGACTGTTTTTTCTTGAGCCGAGGGTCTACCGAGAACAGCCTCTGTACCTTTGAGATAGGGGTAATGTCTAGGTACACTCTACCCTCCCCAAACCCCACTTTGTGGGATTACATTGGGTATGTTGTTGTTGTTGTTGTAAACAGACAGTAAGGATCAATTAACATGGAAAGGAACCAGGAAGAAGATTTTCATAGTAAAGACAACTTATTGTCTATTCTCAGGGAGCAGTCAGGAAGGATCCAACTGGCCTTGAAACAAATTTGGAAAGTCAAGGCTTCATTCAAAGTTGTCCGCTTTGCTTGGCTGGTAGCTGCGCAATCTTGCTTAACACAGGACAACCTAATGAAAAGGGAATTCCAATTAAGCTCCAGGTGCTATTTGTCTAGAGAGAAACAGTCATCCATTTTTGCATTGCGGCATAACTGGGCAGCTCTGGCAACTATTTCTTAGTATGATTGGACTTAGATGGACTATACCAAAGTCAACAACAGAACAATGTGGACAGCAGTGTCAGGCAGAAGAAATGGTGGAATTTTCGTCCCAGCTTGCATCTAGTGAAATGGTTTTTGTGTTTTGCAATCTGTATTGGGACTTCCAGCACACCCTTTTGCTGATGATATATACAAACTTTACCATTCTAAAAGAATATATTCAATCAAGCAGCAAGCACTATACCACAATGAGGATACCTTCACTATTCTGGCTTTCCCAATAGGGATTCATAACAGACCAAAAAGAACCAATGCTAAACTGATTCTAGAAAAAGGATCAGTTTGAAAAATTGGCCTTTTTGTTTCTTCTTCAGAAATGAGTTAAATTGGTGGGTTTTTAAAGGAATCGGGTATTTAAAATGGGTGAGTCATTTGATTCTAAGCTTATCATGTGTCCCTCCATCAAAATTAAGAGCAAATTTGTGCCAAAAGTATAATGTGAGGGGTATATTTTGACGAAAGTACAACGGGAAGGGTATATGACCAAAAGTATTACGAGGGGTACATTTAAATTATTTCTGATAGTACAAGGATATATTTGGCCCTTTCCAAACAATATATGTGTTTTACCTTACGTATGGAGCAAATTGATGTTCTGAACAAGGAGCCTTTTAGTTATACACAAGCAATAAAATTTGCAATGTGGTTAAGCCAAGTCACAAGCTACTAAATTGCCACTTGGAAACTTTAGGACAGTAAATGTAGTCATACATGAGAGTAAACAAAATCCACTTTGCAAATTTTAGGACAACTTTAAATTTATAATACTAACATTTAAATTGAAAGATAATTTTTAAAATATAAAATTTATAT